>KK122186.1:135939-160832 GCA_000611955.2 Stegodyphus mimosarum
TGTGGTAAGCACCCAGGTTCGGAGAGAGAGTGTCTTACATGCAGAACACTAAACACATGATCTCAAGAAGCAACAGCACGCTTTGAATTACTGCTTAGTAAGCAACAGCACAAAACTGAGCAAAATACCCAAGGCAATAACAGTGATGAGTCCAGTATTAAAGTAATTACTCATTTTAACAACACGTGATACATCATCAGATGATGATGGCACTTGCCACTTCGGTTTCCCTTCCTAAGGAATTACAATATTGATTGACATAAGCAGTTATTTTTCTCTCTAACCTAAACAATAACTGAAGTACCAAAACATTTGTTTGAAGTGGGGTGTTGCATGTATATGTAGTGTGCATATGAATGAAAATATATCACACATCATTCTGGTAAGATATGAAAGCACCAGCAATATGTCCTATACTATGCTTTGATATAGTTCCCATTTCAGTCTCACAATTTTGAGATCGGTAACTATATAATATTACTGTAAATTCCCATTTCACATTTTGCTGTGACAAAATTAAAATCATTCAGTATTTCCATTTAGATGTACATAGATATATTTATAATTCTGAGTTACACTCACCAAATGTTTTGATTTCACTGCTGAGCAACAGCATTTGCTCAAAGAAAAGCATTAATCTAAAACAACTTTAATCTAAAACTTTTTACTAATTCTGAATTCTTTCTTGACAATGCACTTGGCAACAAAAGAAACAGCTTGAGATTATTTACATTTACTTCTCTTTGACATAGCTTTGTACTTTTTAACAATTGTTAGTTGAGCACATTATGATCACACATCGCTTTCTCAGCTAAGCCTTAATAATGATGATCAGAAAAACTAGTCACAATGGATCCAGCACCTATAGCTGTTTTTCACAACTTCAGCAATCATGTGAAAGTTTTCAAAAATGGCCATATGATGAATAGTTTACTTAAGGAAAAAATAGCAGTATGACACAAGAGGCTGCAAACAGTTCTTTCCTTTGTGACAAAAAATGAAAACTAAAAATATGTATGCTAAAAGAAGTTCAATAAAATAAAAATTATGAAACAACTCTTTCCAGTAGAGAGCACACAAAATTATCACATATGTGCAGAGATAAATGCAAATGGCTAAGAGGATGTCTCTTATCAACAAAAATGTCCCGATGAAATTCTGATCAGAAATCACCAAAATTAACAATATTTATTTTTCTAAGCATTTATTCCTCTTTATAATATCAATTGTGATAAAAAATTAAATTAAAACTTACCATAAGTGCTTAGTTCTATTGAGGTGCAGCAGCTTGAAACTGTTGCTGAGCCCCATACGCAGCAGCATAACTATAGCCTGGATAAGGAGCAGGCTGGCCATATGGAACTTGGGCAGGTTGAGGCTGTTGGCCGGGTGCAGGATATGCTCCAGGATAACCAGCTGCTGCAACAGGTGCAGAAGCAGGTTGTGCTGCAGGTGTCCCAGTAGGAGCAGGCTGTTGTGCACCTGGTGTTGCTTGAGGTGCCATACCTGGCTGAGCCATTGGTGCTCCAGGTTGACTAGCTTGTGGAGCTGCTTGCCCTCCCTATGTCAAATCGTAAATTTACACATTAAAGAAAATTTTAATTCCATAAAATTATCTGGTAAGAAACTGCATTTACATTAACTTATTTCAAACTATAAAATTATCCCTTTTGATAAATGCATGTTTTTTGTTTAAATGGCTTAAAAATTAAGCAAAATTATGGTTACAATACAAAGTTGGTTACAATACCAATTGGATATTTATTATTATTTTAAACTCTGATACCTGAAAACTTTCGAATAAGTGACTATCATCATAAAGCTAGCATCTGCTATGCACTGCTAGCAATGTATCACGAGATCATTGACCACAGAAATGTTGTTCAGATAAGTTTTGTCATTTCTATCACATGCTGACGAAGTTGAGCCTAAATTATATTAATTCCAACTGATTCTCACACACACTTAAGGCTTATCCAAGTTTCGAATAAATAAAATTCCACATAAAAAGATTTATCTAGGGCTGCCATCTCTTAATGTTGCTCGGTACTTCTCTACATTCTAAAAATAATGCCCCCCCCCCAATCTGCCACCCAATGCAGCACACTAAGTCAGAGTCTTGATTAAATGAATAACAAATCAGTTACTCTGAATTTAAACAGCACTAAATGTTATCTTTTACTCTATGAGCATCACATACAGAACCTATTTTTTCATATATATTTCTTTCCCTCCTCACCACAGTTACCTGACGTCTGCTATCATCACCAAGCATAATGTCAACATAAAAGGTTACAACATTTTTTGGTATTCATTATTAATATATTTACAAAAATTGCTAGATAGGGTTGCATAGTAATTTCTCCAGCTGAAGTGTGCTGATAGTCATGTGAAGATGAATGCAAAAAATAATAAATAATGATTTTCCAGGTTGGCATCGGTGCCAAACTGAAATTAAGAATCCAGACACCTCTAATTTTATCATCAAAAATATTACATGCGTAAGCATATTTAGATTATTCTAGATATTGCATACAAAGAAAATGTTCAGTTTATTTACAATGTTGTTTGAACTTTATTCTAAACAAAAAGGAGCACCCGTAAGTTCATTTACACTCTTCTATAGGAAAATGAATAGTTTAAAGAGGTTGATAAGAAAACGGCCAAATAAGTTAAATAAGACCCTCCAAGTTAAAAAAAATGGGGGGGGGGGTTCATGAGAAAGTATACAACAGTGTATATTGTGACCTAAGTTTTATACATTTTGATAAACTTTATTCTGTAAATTCACATTATGTTACCTACATTTTCATAACAAGTGCCATTGAGCGCCAACCATGAGAACTTCCAAGAGCAAAGTATTAAATGCCAAATTAATTATCTCAATGCCAAAAGGATTTTATATACAATCACAAAGTTCTGTTATACTTTCTAATTATCTCATTAATATGTAAAATAATTTACATCCCTGTTTGTTTTCATGTCATTTAGATCATACTTTTTCTACACATACATAATCAGAAAGCTCTTTTAGATACACCCCTCCTCCAACACAATAAAATCTGATGCAGACATCATTACTTCCTTTTATGCCTATCCAACTATACACTTTTTTTTTTTTTTGCTGCACTTATCTTATTTACTTAATTTATTAAATGATTCCTCAAGGCAAGACTGCAAATTTTGAAATTAAATATCCCGGTCAGTCTTTGTAGCAAGGGAGTCAAAACTTCTTATATTTCTTATTTTTTAATGACAAGTATAAAACTTGTAACATATTCCAATCTTCACAAATTTTAGATAATTTACACGATTAAATTTGAAATTATTTAGGCATTCTCAATTATCACACCAATTACATAAATTAGAATTCTTTTATAGAAATCAATTTAAAATACAGCAAAACTAACCTCCCTTAATAAAGAAAAATAAATACAACAGCATATTAAAAAAAAATCTGATGTGGTCACTACGACATCCTTGTATGGCCTATAAAATTGCAGATTTTTTGCTGTACTTCATTTATTTCCTCAAATTATTCTAATAATATTACAAATAATCGCAAAAGATGAATATCTTTGTCATTTAAAATACTTCTGTAATTAGAAGTATATGACTATGAAAAGGTTAGATGAGACACGAAATTTCAATGCTCTATAGCTAATATTTTTTTTTTAGTTGTGCAAGATACATACATATACATATATACAAGTATGCCAAAAAAAATGGAATAGTCCTTTATTCTACCCATATGTACAAACAATGTCATGGAACGGGAGAGAGGCCAAAATAGATATTTTCATTGAAATCTGAAAACAGTAACTTTTGGCACTTACAATACTTCCTTTACGTTTTAACAGAAAGCTAAGCTTCCATATCCCCTTTCCAGGAAGAAAGATTTAATTTTTCGCAGACTACGTTATATATTTTCAAAAGGCAAAATACTTTCAAGAAAAATACGTTCTAATGGAATACTTCAGCTAAATGCCTCCAAATAGATTTATAGCTATTTGATATTTACCTTGATATTCAGAATCTGACAGTCAGACTTACTTTTCAAACTAAAATTTGTTTTGTTATTAGATGCTATTATAATAAAAATATTGTAACAAAAGAAAAATTACAATGCTACAAGTTATTAGAAAGCGATTAAAAATCTAGCAATCATCTGAAGGGGAACTGAATGGAAAATTATGATGAAGTATGAATTGAGTTGACAAAAAATTTCAGTTCTTCATACGTCAAATCACATCTCAATCTGTCCTTCAAAAAATTATCATTAAATTAAAAAATAAAATGTTTTAGTCTGACAAGCTAAAACCATGTTTTGAAGGCAATCCATCTACATCATCAGATAAAATTGGAATAAATATCTCATGACAGCTAGCCCGAGATGATCTCATGTTAGAAGCTCATATGGAGATGGAAGACAAACAGTTACCTCATATGGAGATGAAGTGGAAAGAGACATGACAAACCTCATGAAGACACGTGTGAAAAGTTTCCTTCTGCATTCATCCAAACAGTCTGTCTTGGCAAGGGAAAAGCCATGGACAGCGGGACAGTACAGCAGAGGGGGAGGGATTAGATTTACTCTTTAAAAAAAATATCTAGTATAGAAAGTGCCAATTTTAATATTTATAAAGATTTCATCTTTTCATACTTTTCAGCAATTTCTAGGATGCCAATTAGAAATCAGTGTTAATTTTTTCTAAGCTTCTGCTATGAATATTTGGAAATAATGAAAAACCCTTGAATGAAGCCTAGCTTTAGCTTTACGTCTAACTTAATAATGACTTCTTTTCCTTGGGGCTGTTTGCAAATGTAAATCAGGTGGTCCTCAACATGCTAAAGACATCTTGGTTCATTACAGGGAATTTTGCTATGGACAAAACACTAATGCATGTAGCATAAAATGGATATCTTTTCCAATATACAACTATATCTATATATATTTAAAAATGATTTTTTTCATGACAAAAAAGTCAATACTTTGAAACACCTAGACAGGGAGAAAATACTTACCATAAAAACAGATATAAATTGATTAAAAAAATAATTTTTTTAATGTATTTACAGCACAGCTTTTTTGCTATAAAGTAATTTGAAAACCTTTTGAAAATCACCAAAAATATTTTTAAATGACAATTTTTTTTTACAAAAATGCTAAAAGAAAAGTAATTTTAGTATATGTTACTGCCATATCAGACACTTTTCGTTACCATTTGAAAGGCAACATAAAAATGGAACAAAGCACTTTTGATTTATATAAATAAGTAGTTAAAATATGAAAAAGAATATTCTTTTCATTTGTGTCTTGATGTAACTTGATTTTTATTGAAGTTCATTTCAAAGCTAGACCAAATACATAGAGTTTAACATATTCACCACTGCTTTAAAGCGTAGAATTAAATGCATTCAATCTCATTACATTTATCACAGAATTTGTAAATTGGTGTGCCATTATTGTATATTAGGGTTATTTTTATACCATAACATTATCAATTTTTAAAGAAATCTCCATTGATAAATTTTTACATATGATTCTAAAATTGCCAAAATGTAAGCAGTCATCACACTTGTTGAAGGACAACAAAATAAATTCATATTCGAAAAAGAAATTGTTTTTGATGCAATAAAAAAGATGGATTCGAACAATTTACAGAATGTCTACCAAGACCATGTGCTTAAAACTCAATGTATGGATCCAGCAATTTCAGTGGAGTTTACAAGTTCATCCACTACTACATTTACATGAAAATCGTGGACGAGATCCCTGCCCCCAATATGAATTCTTCTCTTTCTCCGCGCAGGGTTAAAATGTCTTAGTGCTCATTATTTTGATGCTAGATGGCTCTATGGGTTCCATTTAATTCTTAAAAATTTGCATAAAATCTTCGAAGCTGTTCATTAAAATATTCCAGTGGCTGTATTTAAGCCATATACCAATAAATCCTATGAAAAAGGAACCTAGAAGACAGTGTGTTGTGTATTGCTTCAAGAAAGATAAAAAAAGGGGAAGAAAACACATAAATACTCACATTTGCTGCGCAGTGTAAAATTGGATTATGTTTGGAACTATATACAAAAATACTTTGCACAATAATAATGAGTAATAATAACGTTGCTGTTTTACTTCTAAAGTAAATAAAAATAATTTGTAAACATTTAAATAACTAACACTTTTTGTCATTTTGTCAATGCATTTTAATTAATCTAATCCGATTTTTCTTTTTGTAAATTTAATATTTTATACTTTAATGTTAAATTTCCGTAAAAAGTTTTGCAATCCTGATTAAAAATTTATAGAAAAATAAAAACATTGGTGTACTTTTTAATTGCACAATACGTATGCGGAAATCACGTGCAACATATTAAATATAATTTGCAATAGCAAAAAGCAATGAGAATTTTTGTATTATTTAAAAACTTTATAATGATGTGAATAGTAATAAATGAATATCAAGCAAAGGAACATATATGGCAAAAAATCACCAACCTGGCATAATTATTGCTACCTTTATAAAGAAAAATCACAAAATTTGTATGGAATGAATTTTTGCACACAAGAGTAGGGCAGTTTCTATAAGAGTTGAGGTATAATCTGTATATAACATACGAATTCTTTATGTTAATGAAAATTACATCACTAAGAAAATGGCATCTTTTTGTTGTAAAGTCTATGCATTTTGAACTGACACTGTAAGGAAAAATATGTATATGCAGTTCACACAGATAAATAAATTAATTAATTAAAATAATAAATAAACAACTGCTTACAGGTGCTTGAGCATTTCGTGATTGTTGTTCTATCATATCAGCTTCCCGGAACATACCTAAAGATCTGTAATACTCTACCCAGGCTGCACTATAATCAGCTTGTCCAGCAGCTAAATATAAAAACAATCAAAATTACTTTACAAAATTTATATAACGAAAAGTTCCTCATTTAAGCTCAGCATGCAAGAATATTCTATAAGAAAAGTAAAGACAAGTGCAAAAGCATTTTTAAGCTCATTTAAAAAAAAATTTCTGGCTAAAAACATTATTAAGCACTGAAGCACAAAGGAAGCAAAAAAATACAAAAAATGCTTAAAAAAGGCCAATAAATAAGATAATGCTTATTAAATTACTTTCCTAGATATGTTTTGAAAATAGCTTTTTTTTTATAAAATTGAATGCAAAACATTACCCATTACAATTCTGTATCCTCTATAAATTGTGTTCCAAGTATATTCTCTACAGATATAACCTTGCTAAACTATGAAGTTTTAGTGCTTTTACAACACAAGAATTGTTGAAGTACACACACATTATTAAATGTTGAATAAATAGCAGAATTAAATTACTATTGGCCCTAATTTGATCTTTATGGTGTCCCATGCAGACAAAAACCACTGAATAAATTCTTACTAGTCTGCTGTGGTTGTTGTTGTTGCTGTTGTTGTGCTGGGGGTTGTGCAGCAGGCTGAGCTTGCGGAATCTGGCCAGGTTGAGGCTGTGGCTGCCCAGGTTGGTTGTAGAATTGTGCATAATAAGCAGCCCATGCAGCAGCATTGGCATCAGCAGCCACTTTAGCTATAAATTGTTTGAGGAAAATAAAAATACTGCCTTATGTAAAATTTTTCTTTAAAAAAGCAAAGTTCAAACATTACAAAATATATGCAAAATATTCTAATAAAAATTTATGCAATTACATTAGATCTTGCAAAAAGTTTTCATAGCAAATATACAGTTGTACTGAAATTAATTTTTTTCTTGGATAGGGGCAGCTTTGTATAAAAATATTTCATGACAAAAATTCTTTACCTTAGTTTAGCTCATTTTAAGTTTTTGTTTTAGTTCACCCAATTTGTGTATGTTATTAATTTCTAAACTACTTCCTGATATGTTTGTTATTGAACCCAAATTTTGCACACTTTTTTATAGATGAAGAAACAGCAGGTAAAACTAAAAACCTCAGAATTTTATTGTCTGCAACAATCTCATTTTAAAACGACCATTATAAATTATTATTAATCAGTCAATTTTCCACATTAAATACTAATCTTTTTCTTATCAGTTTTCTAATATAATTCAACCCTTATTTATTAGATAGCTCAAAAGTTGACTTTTCCCTTGCTTTTCTAGATTTCTCTAATATCAAATTTTTCCCTCATTTACTTCTCCACCTGTTTCATACAAACAATCACTTGCAAGAAATTCCACAGTTTATTATAGTAGTCTTTTGCCATCTCATGAAAAAACTTCTCCCCCCTTTTGCATATATATATTGCATTTTTTATTCATTTTATTACTCTCAAGAACAACAGTCAGGATCAGTTAGCATTTAAAATTATATGCAATGACATCCACAATATTTAAAAATTTGATTTTCTTAAAAATATTTTATCATACAACTCTTCATTCAAAAAATTATGATAAAAAAATATAAATTCGAAAATTGTCCAGGGTTTTTTTAGTTCAAATCCTGCGCATACAATTTCTTGAACAAAAATGCAATGTACAGATTTTTTAATTTAAAAAGTCAATAATCTTTTTAAACTTGAAGCTTTTTTGGGGGGTGCATATATTCATTAATGAAACTAAGAATTATACTGTTTACATAAAATGGACTGAGCAGGAAAACCTTTTAAATTAAGTTTGTATGAAATTTATTACTTAATTTTCAATTTACTGTCAAATTTGCAAAAAAATCGCTCAATCTTTTTAAAGCATCACCAGGTAACACAACTCTTTGATGTAAAAGAACGCCTCTTCTTTGCTGAAAAATGATTTTTCAACTGAATAATTTTATTGACAGCAAGTTAGGATTAAGTAAAATAAAGCAAAAAAGTTTTTTTTTTAAATACAATAAGTTTATATTTAAAACTTACAAAATTACTCATTAGCTAAAAGAAGACTATTAATTTTAATTTATCATAAAGTTTAATACCCCCCCAAAAAAAGATTATAATTTTCTTTACTTTGCAAAGTAAAATTAATCAACTTATCATGAATAACAATAAGATGTTCAAACAATGAATAACAATAAGATGTTGAAATTTAATAATTAAACTGCAGTGTTTAAAATATAGAGTACTATCTTCAAAAATTTATTACAATTTTTCATTATTGCAGATGAGTTTTATAAAGAGAATTATTTCATCTTTTGTAATGAAACAATGTCGAAACAAATACATAAATAAACGGATGCATGGAAAACAATAGATGATGTACATTTCAATGTTTTATTACATAAATATATTTAAAAGTCTGGAAAACTTTTTGCAAGTTCCTAATACAAACTTCCAAGGAGAAAGTGATTACCAGGATCATTAGGAGCAACCGCAACCCCTGCTGTTGACGGCTGATTCGGCCATGGCTGATATGCCCCACCAGCCCACCCAGGAGCAGCATATGGTTGACCAGGTCCAGGCTGTTGACTAAAAAAAAATTGCTTCAGTAAAACATATTTAAAAAAGAAGGTGCATCTGTAAAAAGTAAACACTGTCACACAATTTTTAAAAATGCTTTATCTAAACATCTTTTTTGCGACATTCACTGAAAGAATATCTTCTATGAAGTAATGAAAAACACTGACATAATTAATTACAGATTAAAAATAAAAATATATATATTGTTTCAAAAGAATATAGTAAAGTTAAATAATTCTCTTGTGCCACTGCTGCAAGGAATGAAATTTGAATTTAACAAAATTTCTATTTGTAAAAACATAATTATAGTTGGATTATTTATAATAATACTCCAGTTCACAACATATTTAAAATTTTAGAAATTAAGAACATTAACTGCTAAGGGGAAGTTTTTTGTGGGCAAGAGTTACTAAATTAAATTGGTCTTATAACAGTATTGTATAATATTGTTTTGTACTGGCTTTGATTTGTTCTTTTCTAAAAGTTCCACTCCGTTGAATTGCTTTTGGTAGGTCACATCATTTGGTTTTGAATTTTACACTTGCCTACATAAATGACGAAACACGAATTGAATAATTGAAGACTTAGGTTTGAGGGCAACTTCCCCTCGATAAGTTTGTCTTCTGCCAGCTCAACAATTATTCACTTATGCATATTTATTATTTTTAGGATTTTAAAAAAAATTATTACAATTTTATATTTGTTAATAGATTTTAATACTTGCACTTGATTTACTTATGTTCTCAGAATTTAAATGATATTGTAGATTAGTTCGCAGCAATATAAATTATTTTTAATTTCTTTTAAACCTATTTCTATAATTAATTTTTTACTTTAATTGCTTTTTACGAATAGAAATTTTGCTAAATAAGAAATTGTGAACATGGCGGGCAACATATCTTTTCACACAATATCAAATTTTACTAAAATGACATATTGATTTTTTTTCCTGTTCGATTTCATGCCGCTATTTATGCATATAAGATAAATCTTATAGTAATCATAGAAACCATTCCTGAGATATTCAGATTTAAAATTTGGCTCTAATCTTCAAAGTGAAGGGATGAAAAAGAATTTATGTTAATCCTGACTTCTCTCCCTCTTCAATAAATGACTACGTACTAAAGTGGTTAGCAATTTTAAAGCTAAGGTTATCAATTCTCTGTTTTAACCATGAATTTTATAATATTCAAGAAATAGTATATTATTTAAACTACATATTTTAAAATAATTAAAAGGAAAAAAATGTTGATATTAAAAAAAGCTTTTTTATTAAATAAAAATGTTTTATCTTTGTGTAGGATATGACAAGCAATTTTGAGATATTTGAAAAGTATTCTAAAAATTTTTATCTTTGCTCTTGTAGGACCCAGTTATACATAAATTTTTACCATAACAGTCTATGATTTTTTTTGTAAGAATTTTTTATTTTTCAGTAAAAAACTGCAGAGTGAAATAACTTGGTATTTATGTAATTAGGAAAGAAATATAATAAATATTTTACTGAAGTTGCATATTTAAAAACCTGCATTTCATTACAACATGCAATTTTAGGAATCAATGTTTCATTATATGGATTTTATTTGAATTCCACAGATGCCTTCTTTGTTTGTTATTTTAATGTATGCTTATTGTTTCAGTAAGTAATAATCAATTGACTAAAAGCAAAAATTAAATACAATTATGAGGAAATAGGATACGAATGAAGCTTTCTACTTTCAAATTTAATCACACACTATTTTTTCATAAAGGCTTCTTAAAAATTTTAGTACAGTTACTAGTCAGCAAAAACCGTTACTCTAATGTTTGTAAAGTAAAATATTCGAAGTGTTATGCTGTTAAAAAAACAAAGTGAAAGGACATAAATGGTGCAAAACGTAATGATCCATTCGTTTCCATCCCAAGGTATTTTTAAAACCATCAGATACCTTTAATATTTAAATATATTTCCAAACCTTATAAAAATCTTTGATTTTTTTAAATGAATGAGAAATAATGGCCGGCAGAATAAGCATATAGCACAAGATCATAATCTGTAAAATGAAAGAGATAAATATTTTTTAATACAACACACTACATTTCAAATCAGAAACTACTTAACTGCTTATATGGCTCATGGTAAATACTAACTTGGAAAGAAAAAGGGACTTCACTGAATATATGGCAGAAAGTTTAAATAAGCAATATTATTAAATATATGTCGAATTTAACTAACATTATCTAACTAAAAAATTCTAGTACTGTTTGCACAATTTTTATAAAGCTTGCAAAATTTGAAGCACATAATCAAAATATTCACAAAAGTCAGCACGTCATTTCAGAACAAGTTCAATTTTGGGTCAAAATACGTATGTTAGAACCGTTATCTATATGGTACAAAGCATATGTCCAGGGTTCGTACACATTTCTGCACATGAAAATTAAGTACTATTAAGGACTTTTAAGCACCATTAAAGAAAAAAATTAAGGACCGATCAACAAATCGGAACAACATAAATTCAGTTAAAGTCTATGCCTGAACTTCACTTTCGTTATACCAACCTAATAAAAAATAGATCTGTAAGTAAGATGCACTATTATTAAGACTAATTATAAAATAAATTCAAGAATAAAATCTTTTTGTAAAATTTGTGAAATAAGTATTAAACATTTTACACTTATAATAGTTAGACATACTTTCAAGAAGATTAGTGAAATTTTATTTATGTTTTACTAGTGGTTAGCTTTATGCTGATTTTATTCTATTATGTCTCATTTCATTAAGTAATTGCTCAGTCTAGAGATTTTGTCAATAGCAGGCAGATTTATACCAAATGGCGTAGGTTAAAATGAGAAGTAAAATCCATAACAGAAGACTGACTGTTGTCACTGCTGTTGCTCGACTAGAGAGAGACTTGCTGATCAGAACAGACCTGAATGCCTGATGTTGGCAGGGTTTTTGAAAGTTATGCTCTTTCTGTCTGACACAGTTAGTGTCCTAGTTGCATGCAGAGTTCCTGGAGTTGTAATACGGTAACATACTTTAAGGTTCCAATAAGACACTAAAGCACCAAAGGTGATAAGTTATTTTGTATTATTTTAAGTCTTACTAGCCGTAAGGAATATGTTTTATAGTAATTTTTACATTTTTGTGTTGTATCTTGTGACTATGGTAACGATAAATGAAAGGCTCGATGTAGAGATAACTTTTATAGGTCATCAGTTAGTTACCAATAATTGAATTAGGTAGGTAGGTAGTAGATATTATAGATTTACCTGGCCACTATTAAATTTTTTTATTTTTTAAAAATATTTGATGAAAATCACAGTCTAATAACATTTCACAGTTTAAAATACATGTTATTTATGGCGCTGATTTTTTAAATGACATCAGGATAATAATACATTAAAAGCTACAACACGTTTATGTTTTGCAGCAACAATACTCAACAAAATATTTATGCGTCTTTTTAACTTCAAGCCTTCCAAGACATTATGGCTAATTTATATCAATTTCCTTCTCTTTAAGCATCTTTTCTAACAATGAGAAATTTGTTTCAATAAGCAAACCAATGGTCGCATTAGTTTCTGCTTCATCTCCTAACTTGTCAATGTCTCGACAATATACCTATGAGGTTTTATATGATCTGGTAAAAGTTAAATAGTCCAAAACTCTTAACAGGCATGAAGCAAATTATCATCATGTCTGAAAGTAACTATAAAGTCAGATAAAAGTTAGAATAAACTTCTTTATTTAAGCAGAACTTATAATATAAGTGCATGTTCTTATGCTAGCAGAATGAATTACAGCTCATGGCGATGTAACTTAACAGGAAGAGTCAAATTAAAATTAAAATTGTGGACTAGCAGTCAAAGACAAAAAAAGAGAAAAATGTTCAATAAAGTAAATAAATATTAGACTTTTTTTTGTAAATTTTGATACCTTTCAGATCATAAATGCTTCATTATTTCATAAATCCCAATTTCATACTTTTAATTTTATATTTTATACATGCCATCTTACTAGATTTAAAACTGATAATCCAATATCTCCCCCCCAAAAAACCAAATCTGGAAACGCTGAAGTTCCGACGAGTATGGATCTTGGATTTTGTACTGTACATTCATCATGTATTCAAGCTCTTTATTATAATCAATTAAAGGGGTAAGATATATTAAAACTAAATAAAATCTAATTACAAGGAAAGAAATGTTTTATAATACATTAAACTACTTTAAAACTGCTTCAGATAATGAAATAGAAAATAGTTTAAATACTAAAATATAGCAGTAATCTTCTCCCCCCCCCAAGAGCTTGACCCTTTTGGGATGGGTGTGTCATATATGCATAGACTGCTAACTTTACCACAGAATCGGCATATCATAAATACATTGTCGTTTAACGCACTGGCCAGGACTACATATTAATTTTTAGATAGAACGTTTGATAAGCATCTCTATTTTTTTGGTCACCAGATGCAGCTCTACGTGTATTGTAGTAGAATTTATCAAGTCAGTATTTTTATGTATTTTCTTTTGGAATCACAGCAGAAATGTGGGTTGAGTAAACTGAATGAGCAAAGCTGTTTATTAACAGTATCAGTTGACATATCTCATTGCTTCTGGACATTTTAAAAAGTTTTTTGGCAATATGGAGATATGTGCTATTGTTTCAGAGGTTTTATTCAATCCTCTGGCAAGCATTGACATGAATATTTTAAGTGTAATTTAGCGAAACATTTTTTACACTTAATATGAAAAGGTGAAAAATATATAAAGTTTTCAAGCTAATTCTGACTACTACCTGAGCGGACCACAAATTTAATTTACGCAGATTTTCTCAGATGTTAGGCTCAGCAACACAAATTGCCGGTCTTTTCAATGACTGATGCGTCCGTTAAGAAAGGGTCGAGTCAACTACTTAAAACACTTCCCACAAAGTTCATTAAAATCAATCTCATAATTTACTAAAATGAGTTATACTGTCAGAACAAATGTTTTAGACTAAGTAATAAAATCCAGTTTCTTTTAAATACTGTTAACTAACTGAATGAGAGTCACCTGAAATCTTAGATGCGTGTTGATAACTAAAATGGCACAAATTGAATGAAAATATTAGTTAAACACAGAAAAGAATAGCAAGAAAAATTGTATATTGTAATATCAATGCAATAAACATACGTGTGAAACTGGTTCTAAATTACCAAACATATGTGTGAAATTGAAAATTACCAACTCCCAAAGGAACAATTACACTAACAAATGGTCCAAATTTAAAAAACATTACAACCTGTCATAAAGTGCTTTTTTAATATGATCCTGAAATTAAGCACCACTCCATGTAATGGTGGTGGTGGGGATTTCACCAACAATGGTGTAAAGAAGAAAATTAATGTCAAAGCAAATTCAGAGTAAAGATCTTTCTTGCAATATCCAAATTGTTCATATGCTATGGTACCTGAAGGGCACAGTGGTTAATCGTAAAGATGACTTATCAATATTTCACAAAAAAAATATCGAGAAAATGGCCTCAAATATGGAAGAACTTAAAGAGTTCATCGTGACATCAAATTTATAATTCTTTTTCTTATCCTTGACTAAATAACCTATTAGCTTAAATCTAATCTTAAAGCATCCATTTTATTAATCTCATGAATTTCAATAACTAATATTTTAATTGTATAGGATAGCACTTGACATTAATTATCTATAGTTTCCAAAACAGTAGATTGCTATCACATTTTAACTAGAACGCAAAAGATTTAAATTGCTGATATTTAAAAACACCCATTCCATAACTTGAAAGATAACTGCATCAACTGCCAGCTTACTGCAATAACTGCACGTGAGCTGCATGTTATTTCAAGTGAACTCACATGCACTCAATAGCCGTCATATTTTTTTGATTTAAAATTTTTTTTCACAGTATTACTTAATACATAGTTTGAGATTAATAAGCCAATTTATATTCAATATTTATTCGTAAAACCAAATAAACAATTTCTTTCCATAATCAACTTCCATTTTTATTAATCCTTTATTTAGTGAAATGCATTTTAATAATTTTTCATTTAAATTATTGAACACAACGGAAGTCTTTTCTACTGCAAACTAAAACATCACTTTTAAAATTTACATTCTTATAGAACAATTAAAATTACATAACCATAGTTTAGGTCTTGAATAATGACAATTTTTAAAAGTAAAAGTTTTTATAAATTTTTCTCCCTTTTTATGTAGATATCAGAAGTGGAAGGTGATTCATGCAAAATTACTAAATTTTCTATAAACGGGGATTGGTATTTGTACTTTATTACAAAAAACAAAAAAAAAAAAAAAAAAAAAAAAAAAAAAAAAAAAAAAAAAAAAAAAAAAAAAAAAAAAAACATATAATGCATTGCTTTGTTTCATGTAAAAAAATATATGTAACTCTTCTATTGTAAGAAATTTTACATGAAATTAAGTCACAGTACATGAATCAATAGGCTGGATACTTCTTTTGCAAGTATAATAAAAAAATCTATACACCATTCTAGGTAAAAATTGTTTAACATAAAAGTGATGTGATAAATTTACTTAAATTTTAACAAGTATTTCTTATTATAATTTTATATATCTTATACTTAAAAAATATTTTTTCAGAAATTTCATACTATTGCTGTGGGTACTGTGGTCCAGGATACTGTCCCTGAGGGCCAGGAGGATTTGGGCCACCTGGAGGTCCACCTTGCCCAGGAGGCTGAAAAATGAAGTTTTCTTAATTTGCATGCAAATAATTTTTACTGTACTTACATAAACACAGTTAACACACTACTTTATCTGGTTTAAATTAAAAATACTTAAAAACTATTAATTTATAAACTGTACTGCTTTACTTCCTCTTTTAATTCATAATTACTGCAGTAACCTTACCGAAGCATGAATTTTATGTTCGACAAATTTGGTAACCATCAAATTTTTCAGCAAAAATCTAATAATTTGAATATGACAACGCACATAAGTATCTGCCAACAAGAAATCACACAACTTCTTCATAACCTCTGACATCATAACAAATTCAGCCAGTCTCCAATTGCCGTAAATTACAGACTGTTAACTCCATTCTTGATTATTTTAATTATGTACATTAGTTTCGAAGAAAATCTTAATACCATACTGCTAATTTCCTATTGTTTAAATTTCCATTCTCAATTAGTTTAGGTTATATTTCAGTTTATTTGCTCATATCCATTGCTAGGTTCTCATATTTGGATTTGTTAGCACATAAAACAACCCACAAGAGAAGGAAGTACTAATTCTTTTCAGTTTACTATTTTTTCATGGCCTCTGTTCATGTTTACTTGCAGCGAGCTTTTTTTTCCTAACCCAAACATGCATATTTTAAGATTCCTGGAAGATGAAGTATTTTCCTCATAACTAATAATTTATATTTTTATTTATACAGCATCAATAACTTAGGCACAAATTACTACTTGTACAAGCGAATCTTAACTATTTCTAATGCACCCAACAGACTATATCAGATTAGATTTGATTAAATTAGATATACTGTATATTCCAGTGTATAATGCACATTTTATGCCTGATATAAAATAATAGCTTAAAATAAGGAAAAAATTAAGTTTCCCCCCCCCATGCAGGAAAATGCTATTATTATCGGATAACATCAAGTGTTAGTTTAGTTATCATCTTTCGTTATATCTTCAGGTGTATCATCAAATCTTGTTTAATTCTCACCTTACTATTTTGATTCATAAATACATAAGTAATCATAATCTGTTCCATATTTCACCAACACCAAACATCCTTGCTACAACACGATTTCCAGTTTGCATTTGAAACAAGCACTGTGTTTGTTTCTTTTCGTAAAAACCATACTTACTGCTAAAATGAGCACTAGATCAACCGTATTTCGACTAACAAATGAGATTTACTAAAGCCTTCGATCTTCACTTCAAAATAGCGGCTTCAAATTATTACAGAAAGCGAAAACATCTAACTGCTAATTTCACAAATTCATTCAGGCTGGAAATGTTCTACAACAGCATTCTTTTGAACATCTGCATTGAGTACAATCCACCATCTCTGCTGAAATATTTACTCCCTCACGCATTTAATCCACACACATCCTGTTCCTCTTATCAGTTGTCAGTGTGGTTTCCCACTGTTCAAAAGGCTAGGACAAAACTTTAAATAAGTGACCTCAAGCGATAAGAGCACTGCACATGTATCTTTTAGATTTCTTCATAAAGAACTGGGTGAGCATTTAAGGTGAGTATACCTAAAAATTTAAAAATGTAGCCTGAAATTATAGATGTGCGTTATATGGCGGAAAATACAGCAATTCTGTTTTTTTAACGTTCCCAGCTTTAGTCATGTAACATCTTTCCTTCAGCTAGTGTCTTAATTTTCTTCAAATACTACATTTCTTTTTCATGTATTTTTTCAGCCAATTTCTGCTCATGAATCAATGCCTTACTTGCTTAATTTTATACTTGTCTTCTATGCTTTCCCACTGGCTACTTGCTGTCAAGTTACAATTTGCCATGCAGTTACATCTTCTTGTCCAATGTTACTTAAGAGTTGCACGTGGGTTTAGTCCAAGGTGTCTGCTCTTCATGACATGTTCACTTTAGTCAGTCAATTTAAGAAAATTATGTTAAAAATCACTAGAGCTTTCACTCACTAAAGGAATGGAATTTGTAGTTTAAGTTTCATCTACTGCTGGGAAACGTTTTCCTTAGCTAAGGCTTAAATAAGCATATTCCATATGTGGCTTTTTCAAGATACATTTAGTCTCATTTTTTAATGGATTACCTGAACAGAATTCCTAATACTTGCAAGTTTTGCACTACTAAGAATTAATCACACACAATTATTAATCACATTTTAATTAAAGTTTATCTCATCATCAATACTTACTGCCCATGAAGATTACACAAACATGAGATTCCTCAACTCCAGAAATTCTGGAGTTCTTACTATAGAATAAATCCTTGCCAAATGTGGGGATTGTTACTAATGCATAACAGCAGAACTGCATTCTGCAAAGTTAACTTTCTATGAGAAAAGTGGATTAAGTATATGCAATTTATACATACCTATAGTAATTAACAGAGGATAATGAGAATTTTGAACTTTAAATCGGAGGTTTTGCTATTCTACATAATGTTTCACTTCTTTAATGAAGAAACTTTTCAAACTAGTCACACTAAGGAAGGCTTTCGTTACTCAAACTTTTGTACTCCACTTCCACACAATAGCAACTGCTAAAAAATGTTTTCACTGCAATGCACAAAGCATTTCTACAGTAAAGCAAGTCTAACCATCTTTTGTTGCTGTGATGTAGGTTTGTTGTCTCATTCACTTACAAGGCAATTTCATCCACATCAAAAACTTCATATGGAATGTAACCCTTAAATCATTTCAAAAACTGTAGTCTGAATTTGTCTGCTGCATCTTTATATATGCAGAATCAAGCTTTTCCCTGGAGCTTTGACACTAGAACAAATCTTTTCTTTATTCTCCCATATTGTTCTCATACTTTGATTCATTTATAGCTATTTCCTTTGAAAAAGATGAAACGTGTTAAATTTTTTATCTAAAAGTTGAATTTTTGGAGATAATTCTGTGGCTTTATTATATTTATTCTTCCTTCTAGATATCACATTGAATTTTTAAATTAAAAACATTATTACAGCTCTGATAAGGTGAGTGAAATGGGTCATTTCAGCTAGCGAGCAGCGTACAGCAGGGTTGCCATATGTGTGCATGGGTGCTTCCTTCTAAAGAGCAAGGTAAGCAAGCAGTAGACAATAGTTATGTTCTTTTCAACAATTTAGTTCTCTAATGTCACTTACAGGAGTAAACTCTGTTATATGCCTGAAGTCTGGCCAAATGCTATCTTGTTATCACAACACACTCGACACATACTACACCCCCTTCCAAAGCGGCTGCAGGCACCGAGATTTTCAGCTCTGCAGAATATCGCACACAAATAAAATTCTCACACTGGACAAACTAAATATAGACAATCAAGAAAACGCATGCTCATAAAATTGAGTTCAGCAACTCTACATTTACCAGTGGTTTACTTCTGTATCTGAAAACAATCACTCCAGTAATATATAAAAAATATTCAATTTCATTAAAAAAAGTGATAACATCACAGTACTTACCATTCCACCAACTCGCTCCATTATCAGCTGCTTTGCATGCTCTATTTGTTGAGGGTTCCCACGTATCATAAATATCTTTTCATGCGGGTTTGGTGGCGCACCTCTCGCAATTTCAACATGAGCTCCAGATTGCTGATTGATACTACGGACTGTTTCACCACCCTTTCCAATGACGAGACCACATTTGTTGGCTGGCACTGCAAACTGTACCTCTGCTCCACCATCTCCGCCAGGTCGTCCCATTCGTGGTCCTCCTGGTCCAAAATCAGGTCGCATGCCACCAGGGCCACCCATGCTTCGTCCTCTGCCACGGCCTCGTCCTCCTCCGACCATGCCCATTCCACCGCCGCCTCCACTGCCACCTTGCATCTGTTGATCATGAACCTATGTCAGAAATTTCACATTCATTTGCACTACAAAAATTTGCACGCACCCGGTGCGGCAAAGTACATGATAGTCATTTAAACTGACTATCATACAGATATATATTGCCAGGCCTTTATCCTTTGTTCTAAATGCTCAACTTCAATATTTTCTGTTCTTTTACTTCATATTTGCCGATATTTTAAAAATGTGATCATTATATGTCATTATCGGGCATTAAACAATGGAAAATTCATCTTTTAGCAATACAAAGTACGGAGAATTGCTAATATGCTGTCTGTCTACCAGAAAAAACCTCTAGCCCCAATGTCTTGTGAGTAGCGATAGCTATAGCAACAGGGTTATTATATTCCAAGTAAGAGTGAACCAACTGAACACTTTATAGTTACTTTGTGTTTGACAAATACTGGCTGAGGGTAAGACAGTTTACTATTCCTCTTCTGGGTTTCATCCCAGCTGTATGAGTCTTTTCTTTATAACTTTATACTTCTTTTAATTATTTTTAATAGTAGTAATTGGTAATATTTATTTATATTTATCTTGTTTTTTTTCAGTGGTTGGATAATCGCTAAATTTTAAAATGCTCTTTCAGTTCAAAAGGCAACCTTTAAAATCTCAGGAATGTCAAATCCTGTACAATGTTGCAGAATGACATTTCTGAACTCTAGTAGTTTCTCTACCTTCAGTTCTGAAGAGAACATCTCAAGCGACTGGAGTATCTCAATATACAATTAAAAAAATTGGGCATGAAGTATCAACAATGAGTGAAGAGAAACTTATAAGTACACCTGGGAAGAAACCATAAAAGCCTCATTGATCAAAACTCAGAATTGATTAAATATGTTATATGGCACATAATAAATTTTATATCAAAGTAAAGAAAAGCGTCATCTGTACAGAAATTGCTGTCTGTGTTGAGGGGGAAAAAATAGACATCCTGTGCCCACCCCAAAAAATTGTACAAACTTCAGCACTCATTGAATTTTTGCTGAAAAAAACGCATTAATAAAAGAAAAATTCTCATTGAAAAACATGATATTTTGGTGGAATAATCACTTGTGAGAAATGCGGAAACTCAGGGAAAGTGAATGACACAAGGATCGAACACGAATCGACAGTAACCTAACATATGAGAAATATGGATTTGACCACACAAATGAATTTTTAATTAAAAAAACAGATGATTATTATGAATGCTAGCCCTTCCATAGATTTTGTTCCATGTGCTCAACTTGTACACAAAGCATCAGCTGAAGGCAGGGATAACCATGGGCAAATACATAATGTAGAATTTGAAAAATGCATGCTGGAAAAGCTTCTTCAAAATTTACAAACCCAAAGTACAGTATGCATGGACAATGCTCCATATCACAAAAAAGTTTAACATCCATCAGCCACGAAATATGCTGCACAGCAAACAAAGCAGACATTCAACTTGATAGAACAAAACTGTTCTAAAAAACTGACAAAATTGACAATATTATAAAAAAATGGAATTATAGGAATTACAAAGAAAAAAAACCATATGTGATAACATAAAAGAAAATGGTCATGATGTTGTACGGCTCACTCCTTACCACGGCGATCTAAACACAGGCTTATGTATAAGGCTAAAAGGCTGATAAAGAAAGAGGATGCCTTTGAATTGTTTACTGGCCTTTTCATATTAATAACACTATAGATATTACTCTATTAGTCCAAAGGGGCTTTTTGTCCCTGAAGGACTAATGTTTCCATTTTACGTTAATTCACTATAAATGTCCGATTCACTTTTCAAATTGTTGACACCAAATGTTACTGCCCTGTATGACAGTTAAAGAAATTAAATAATGAAAAATCTGTATAACTATATTTCTCCAAATGTGATAAAGCAACAGTACCTAAAGCCATTCAATTTTGAATAACGTATGTTTCCACCCGAATATGCACATCTGGAAGCCCAAAATGCGAAATTTGTTTCATTATATCCATTTCATATTTTGTAAAATCTTAACGAATTTTTTATGAACAAATTCAACAATTTAAAAGCAAGCAATGGCAACACCCTGGGGGGAGGACTTTTTACCCTGGGGGCGGAACTGTGTATCGGAAATTCCAAAGATATGCTCATTTTGAAATTATTTTGCGATATTGCCGTTGAACTGAATTTTATGGTTTAAGTGTGAAGAACATGATATTTAATAAAAAAAAAGTAACGCACAAAACGTTAAAAAAATGCCCTCTGGACATAATTTAAAATCTGAAACCTTTTAGATTTTTTGTACTATTTTTAATACATATAATTAATAATATATAATTATTTATTAAACTACAGATGGAGTCTTTTCTCAAGGATCGCATGCACTTTGAAACACTGTGTCAGAAACTTAAAAACTGTTACTGGAACAAGGATGGATTTCTTAAGAGTTAGTACATGAATTAATGATACAGACTGGCAGCAACAATTCTGATTCAGAAGAAACGGAATCTTGTGACAATGATTTATCCAACTTTTACGTTAATACACCAATACAAATAGCTTCAGCCTTATCCCAGAGTGGACAAAATTAGTAAACTGAGTAAGGCTGAATGCTAGTAGTTTGGCTTAACTCCAGTCCTGGCAAATAGGCTCGCTGTATGAGCGTTTTCAAGGATTATACCATGAGTAATACCGATATGAGCCATGTTTCCTTAGAAAGTTCTCCACAAAGACATCCCTCCTCTTCAGTCGACAGATTTAACATTCTGCCATAATCAGATAAACCAAACGAAATCTCTAATAAAAGACTAGAGAGCAGAAATATTAAAATTGAGGCTGGGAAAACTTCGTGGATGATATTTCTAGATTGAATACTTCCTTTGTCACGATGTAAATGAAAGGCTACCTAAAGTGGGCAACAATGAGCCTTTGGAAAAGAAAAAAAAAACCCTGCTGTGGATAATAAGGAACACTACATGGTCGTTTTATCTCCCACTATAATATTTTTGAGGGCCCCACAAGAAACGACATGCTTTGTATGAAAATTAATTTTTAATCTTTAGTGAAATTTTTTAAAAAAAAGATCATTTCATTATTAAAATATTAATACAAAATTATATTATTGCAACAAAGTTAATTATAATTAAAATTCAAAATTGTACATCTAGAGATCTACAATTATGAAAAACAAGTATACAAAATTAAAAATTATTTAAAATATAAAACAAGTAACTGAATGATTTCAAAAACCTTAACTTTGTTCTGATTTAGTACATTTTATCATGTTACTTCTATTACATTACCTTTAAAAACCTGCATAATACTTATGAGACTCAAGCTTGGCAATTAAGGATAAAGCAGTCTTAACTTTAGTTCAACTCCCCTGTCCCATTAAAAATGACCAGCTATTGATTTCGTTTGAAGGTTAAGGGAAAAGAAATTATATCCACAAAACGTATTTATTGCGAGTATGGTATGTACACAAACAATTTTAGTTTCAAACAATTCCATTATCAATTTAATGATCCAATTTTTAGTCATTATTAAAACACATGCAATAAATTAACAGGAAATTATGAAATGTCATTCAGAGAATGAAGTAATAATGGCTTTGAATATTCCCAGCGGCCCACCCCAGGGAGCCCAATTTGGAGACAGTATTTTTGAATTAAAACATCGTTTTAAGGAGTTAGCCACGTGGATCACCAGAACATGTTCAAAATAATGAGACTCGGAATTGTATACCAAATTAAATTTAGGTGGGGAAAAAGCTTTTACCTAAGACTTAAAATATTCAACGAAATCCCCCATGAGATTCAAGGACTACGTTTGCTTGTTATATCTTTTTTATTCCATTGAAACTTTTGAATGAAAATTAGGATTATGAACTATATTTTATCACGGTGACACATTAATAATGAAGAACTTGTTAGGAGAGAAATATTTTAAGAGTTACTATTTACTTATGCCACTGCTACGGAAAATAAGAATGTGAAACAGCTGTGATTTTGAATTTTTGCAGTTTATTTTACCCCCAGAATGAAGTTTTTAATATTACTGTGAACCTGTCATAAATGTTGCTGATGATTTCTAAATAAAAATCTTTTGGAAAATCTTTTAGAATTATAAATGTTTATTTTATATTTAGAAACCATAAAAATTTATTTTTCATTCCAGAAGTATGTCTATACTATCTGCATTACAGCAAATGGAACAATACAGTAGACCTGTAAGATGTCATTGCTGATCTTGAAATCAATAAACAAGCAAAATAATTCTAAAATGTTGAAATTAATTTTTAAAAAAAAATAAACAGAAAAGTTTGATTTATTTCATTTATCTGAAGCTAAAATAAAAAGTGAGTATCACCAATTCGTCATAAAGTGTATCAGTATGGCAAACTTAAATATAATTCTTCAAGACACCCTATGAAAAATGGACCAGGACTCATTTCTACAGCAACAGACAACTGCAAACTATCTTGCAAGAGCTATTTTCGTGGAAGACACACTGCACATATTTAAGATAAAATTTAAAACTGAAGACACATTCCATGTTTTTTCTATGTATTTTCAATGCTTTACAACTTACCAGTAAAATAAAAATTAATTTATTATTAATTTTAAGCTTTGTGAATTAACAATTTATACGATCTCTGTTAATCTAGTAAACACTAGAGACATCATTGGACCTTCACATTTTTTGTCAATTTCTAGCACATATTTGATTTAAATAGTTTTACAAAAGATGCAAATCTATTGTCATCACATTTAAATTATTTAAAATATCTATTTTAAACAGGCATGAAACTTTCTCTTTCCCAATATTAGGATTTTCTTACCAATACACTCGTTATAAGTTCCCGAATCATATGTGCAGCTTTTGGGACTTGTTCCATATTTCCGCTAATCTGGCAAAGTTTATCACCAGGCATATCTTCTTTGCCTTGTATGAACTGTACACGTGCTCCTGAATCCT
>KK122186.1:160846-179776 GCA_000611955.2 Stegodyphus mimosarum
CATATCGCCTCCTTTCCCAATTACTACTCCTACTGCTTGTCGAGGTACTAATATCTGAAATTGCATTTAAAAAAATAGTTATATTTTTCTCCATACAAAATTGAAATCAACACATTTCAAACTCTAATATATAGAAGGAAAAGCACTTTGTTCAATATTTTTATGTATCCAAGGAAGATCTTTTTTTGATGAGTTATGATAAACACACAAAGCACCATTTGTAATCAAATAAATAGAACTTAAAACACTGCCTGCATTAGTTTGGATACTGTGACATCAAATTTCCACACATAAATTCTTTTAAAAAAAATGCATATTTGAATGAGCCCAATCAAACACAAAGCTTATTTAGGTGGCCCAGTGATATACAAAACTATGATGGGCAAAATCATGTATGCCCAAATAAATAAATAATAATAAACTGTGGTATAAAAACAGTCAGATAAAACACATGACAATAACAGGGTTCGTACACATTTCAGCACATGAAAATTAAGTACTATTAAGGACTTTTAAGGACCATTAAAGAAAAAAATTAAGGACCTATCAGCAAATCGGAACTGCATAAATTCAGTAAAAGTCTATGCCTTAACTTCACTTTCGTTATACCAACCTAAAAAAAAATAGATCCGTAAGTAGGATGCACTATTGTTAAGACTAATTATAAAATAAATTCGAGAATAAAATCATTTTTGTAAAATTTGTCAAATAAGTATTAAACATTTTACACTTATTATAGTTGGACATATTTTCAAGAAGATTATAGACATTTTACTTCCGTTTTACTAGAGGTTATCTTTATGCTGATTTTTTTTATGTCTCATTTCGTGAAGTGCTTGCTCAGTCTAGAGATTTTGTAAATAGCAAGCCGATTTTATACCAAACGGCAGAGGTTAAATTTAGAAGTAAAATTCCTAACAGAAAACTGGCTGTTGCTCGCCTAGAGAGCAACTTGCCAATCAGAACAGACCTAAATGCCTGATGTTGGCAGGGTTTTTAAAAGTTATGCTCTGTCTGTCTGAAGCAGTTAGTGTCGCAGCTTCGTGCAGAGTTCCTGGAGTTGTAATACAGCTATCATACTTTAAAGTTTCAATAAGCCAAGCCACTAAAGCACCAGACGTGATAAGTTGTTTTGTATTATTTTAAGTCTTACTAGTTGTAAGGAATATGTTTTATAGTAATTTTCACATTTTTGTATTGTATCTTGTGACTATGGTAAGGATAAATGAAAGGCTCGATGTAGAGGTAACTTTTAAAGATGAGCAATTAGTTACCAATAATTGAATTAGGTAGTTAGGTAGGTAGTAGATAACATAGATTTACCTGACCACTATTAAATTTTATTTATTTTTTAAAAATATTTGATGAAACTCACAGTCTAATAATATTTCACAGTTTAAAATACATGTAATTTATAACACTGATTCTTAAACAACATCAGGATGATAATACATTAAAAGCTACAACATGTTTATGTTTTGCAGCAACAATACTCAACAAAATATTTATGCGTCTTTTTAATTTGAAGCCTTCACAGACATTATGGGTAATTTATATCAATTTCCTTCTCTTTAAGCATCTTTTCTAACAATGTGAAATTTGTTTCAGCAAACCAATGTTCGCATTAGTTTCTGCTTCATCTCCTAACTGTCAATGTCTCGACATTATACCTATGAGGTTTTATATGATCTGGTAAAAGTTAAATAGTCCAAAACTCTCGATAGACATGAAGCAAATTATCATCATGTCTGAAAGTAACTTTAAGTCAGATAAAAGTTAGAATAAACCTTTTTATTTAAACAGAACTTATAATATAAGTGCGCGTTCTTATGCTAGCAGAATGAACTACAGCTCATGGCAATGTAACTAAACAGGAAGAGTCAAATTCAAATTAAAAACTGTGGACTAGTAGTCAAAGATAGCACAATTTAATTTTAATCTAAGCTGGCTCAATAACTCATAATCGTAACAGATTCAAATATTGGTAGCGATAACACAAAGCTGAATAATTACAAATTATCACAGCTGGCAGGAACTAACGTAGCGTGCAAGCAGAAACACTCTCTGTCTTAAAATACAAAAACCTCGGTTTAAATACTATCTAAACGATTTGCACTCTGGTGAGGAAAAGAAGGGAGAAGCTATAAGTACAGGCTGAAATTATAGACAACTGGCTAATTTACATAATACTAACTGTACATATATTTAAAGAATAATGTTCTTTCTCTTTATGCATTCAGTTTCTTTTCTCAATAAGTTTCCTCTGCATTTCAGAATTTTTGGATTTATTTAAAGAGTTTTGTTATTCTAAATACTACATGCATTTAAAATATATAGAAGAAGCTGCTAATTTTATTCCTTAAATAATAGGAACACTGAGAGTAAATATGAAATGATATATGGTTAAAGCCGGTGTGGCAGAATATTTAGAATTTTAGCGATGCACAGAGCAATAAAATATAGAAATAGCAAAACTTTTGGAATTCAGGACAGGCACTGGGAACAGAATTTAGGACCCACAGAGACAGCATCAAGTACAAAAATGCCTAACGCCAACCCTGCGTGTCATGCATTGAGATATATAAGATACATATGATAATCTTTTAAACTGTTAGTTTGCAATTCTTTTTTAAAAGAAAATTCCTTTCTGTAGATATGTGTCCATGTGCCAACATTAGAAGCATTACTGATATTTTCCATGCTTCTGCTTAGGAAAAAGACACAAGGGGGGTGGGAAATAGTCATGTTAAGAAAAAAATTTCTAGGATCAGAAATAAAACATTTCAGATATTAGGTTTTCATTGTTCTCCCAAAAATTCTCCAAAGAGTAAGCAATTCATTACAGACATTCTGTAAAATACATCTATTACAAGTTAGTACTATGAAAACATTTTTCATTTTGTCACATTTTTCTGAAATCTTCTAGACTCTCAGATCTGTAAATCTTGCATTCAAACCCTTCTAAACTTTCCAAGGTCCAATGTCTAAAATCCGAAAGAAAGACTACCACTACCAATTCTGCAACAGCGAAAAGTCAGAAGTATTTCAAAAAAAATTTACACACACACACAAACAAAACAAAAAATTTAATTAATTTTATAGAGAAAACGGATACACATTCTGAAAGTTCTGAATATTCTGAAACAATTACATAGGGAAAAACTCTTACCATGAAAAAAATTTAAAAAAGACATTTTAAAATAATTACACAGCTATTTTGCTTTTGCTAAGAACTGTTTTGTAAATTGTACCTTTTAGCATTTATTAGCTTGTTTATTTTCGGATTCAAAATATTGTAATAATAAGTTGCCAAAATGAAAAGAAATATCACTTTATAATTTAACAGGGAAAAATAAAAATGTTTTATTTAAATGGTAGTTCTTAAATATAATTTCGATATATTACCATTATTTTAACGAAATTTAATAACGTTACAATGTTCTAAATAAAATTATCGAAAAATTCACAGATCTCCGAATTAAAAATTTTGTAAAGAAATTTATCTTAAAATCGCCAAAATGTTGATAAGTAGCCAAATTTAGAACCGTTTAATAAAAGAATTCGCATCCCCAAAAAGGAAAAGTTGTTTAAGAGCTCTTCATTAGAAAAAAGAAACGATTTCGAAATGCCTAAGTTTCATTTCTTGCCTAGAAACTCGAGTATCGCACCGTTTATAATAGAAATAGGAACAAATTAAAACAATAACCATATTTCTCAGTGAATCACCAAAAATATTCCTCAAAAATGCTAATTTGCACTTGAAATGGCAATCGCAAAAATGGACCTAAATTTTAGATGATTAAAATTAAGGACCTTCTACTGATTTTGGACGAAATTAAGGACTTTTAAGGACCGAAAATCGATTCTAAAAAACCTAAGGACTCTTAAGGACCGTACGAACCCTGAACAAGCAGCATTTATGAGAGAAGTATAGGTGAGGTCTGAAGTCATCTCAGTTGCCAACAGAGAAAAGCAGTACGAAGATTGTAAGCTGCAGGGGAAAGCAGACATGTTCCCTCGACACCTCTAGCAGACGGTTCTTGCGCCTGCAATACGGATTCTGGCATGATTGGATCTTTGAGGAACGTTAGAGGAATTGTAGCCTTCCAGTTGTGTCATCGTAATTATAAGACTGATAGTTCTGTGATATGAACTTTCTTTTAGACTTCCCGATCCTTGTGGGGTTACCAGCTACTATGTAAATACTCCATCGAACTCTTTTCATTCCATCATAGTAGATAAGCAAATAAATTACTTATCTCATGCTCCATAACCCATATAACACCACACCACAAAATATAGCAACCAACGTGGTACTCAAATCAACGAATTCAAAATGAACAGTGCTCAAGCCAATGACAGTATGCGAACTGTGACTGTTCAACTGCAAGGTATTTGGATTATGAATTCCATTGAACTGTGGACTACTACTTCAACACGACCATTTGTGAGAAGAAAACCTTTTTTATATGAAGTGAGTATAAATTCCAGAATTGAGAGCAGCTTTAAAGAATGGTAAAACTTCTGAAATCAGAACTTTGCGCGAACTTACTTTTAATACTGACGGTGATAGAAATTATAGGAAAAGATTACACGAATTTTCTGCCTTCACATTTAAACTAGATTCTGAAGAATTTAACAAAGGATGAAAAAATACTGTACAGAATGACTTTACTTTAAATGAGTACAATTTGCATAAATTCAGAGGGTTTCGAAATGGAACTAGCAACCTGAATAGTCTCTTCTGGACATGCATATGAAAATGTTGATAAATGGATTGAAGAATTTGAAGATGTTATAAATTCTTTAAAATTGAATCGAAATTACTCGTTCAAAGTGAACCTAAAATTAATGACTGCTGTAAAAAGCTTTTGAAATCCGAATTTGGTCAAGCTTTTAATTCAGCTGAATTGCATGAAATGTTGTCTAAGCATAAATGAATCTTTAAAGGGTTTTTTTTTAATGAAAGAAATATGTTAACAAGGTAACATTGAAGAGGTTTCATTATAATTATGTTATTGAAGGTATATCAGATTTCAGCATGCGATTCTGTGCAGAAAATAGATAAAGAAGCTTATTTTTTTAAACAGCTCATTACTGCATACGAGATGTGAATACTGTATAACAACACTACAGGAAAAATATCATACAGTAAACTACCAGAACTTCTTTGTTACATCAATAGAGGGCGCACAGCAAAATATGCTTTGTGTATGGTGGAACCAAAATGAAATTGTATACTATGAATTGTTACCATCACATCCAACAAATAAATTCAGAGACATATTCTCAAATGGTAGCTTTAAAAGCAGAAATTGAAGCTAAATGCCCAGAACTAACCAACTGTTGAAATATTTTCAAGCATATGAATCCATATTCCCTTACTTCAATGAATGTAAAAGATTTATTGAGTACAGCTGTAACATTTTGTGTCACCCCTCATATTTGATACACCTTGCACCCACAGATTTAAAATACATTTTCAGGACATTTCAAAATTCTCTGAATGAATGGCTTGCAATTTGTTTTTTCAGATATTGCCAAACAGTAGTTCAGTAACTTCTTTATGAATAAACCTAATGAAATTTTAAAAAGGAATTTTCCAGCTGCTAAAGAGGTGGCAAAATGTAACAGAACAAAATGGCACTCAGTGAGTCACTGATTTTTTCTTACATTTTTGTACCTCTTCATTTATATTTATCACAAAAAAAATAGTACTTCTCAGATGACACAATTACTTCTGTCAAATTCTGTTACAGAACAAATAACTCTTAAAACAATAGCTTAGAATAATAAATATTACATGCATTGTCTAGCTTATATAAAAATTTTACTAAAAATATAAATTACCTCTTCTTGACTAGGGGGGCCACCTCCATTAGGAAAGCCTCGCTGGAAAAAGATGGAAAATTTAATAACAAATAGAATAAAACACTTAAAAAAAGAAACTGTGCAATGTTTTTATAATATATTTTTTGTTGTTGTATAACAACTATAAAACTATAAACGTAGTTGACAACACTGAAATGTAAAAAACCGAAAGTTTCTGTGTTACCACCAAGAACATTTTCAAAATAAAAACAAAAAACAAAGTTACTTAAATTTGCTTTACAACAGATGACTCACTCAGGTTAACAAACTATGATTCTGACATAAATTACATTAATATTTCATTAAATCTTCAAATTTTAATTTTTTAGATAAATTTATTTTTTAATCTTCTTATACTTTTATATTTAGAAAATAAAGGAAGAACTTTTAATTTATCCAATTACTTTCAAAATGATAAAAATGAAATTGGTAATCAATAAAAATTTACTAATGTGTGGATAAACTTAGTATTATGCAATTTATTGATGAAAAACACAATTAAATACAAATGTTTACTGATTAAACACTAAAGGGGTGACCAGTGTTCCTATTTTTAAAATCCTAAAAATTCCCATGGAGAAAAAATAATAAAAAGCATAATTTTGTTATTTTATTAAGTTATTTTGCTGTACATAATTTCATGTAGTTGCCTACTTTTCTGATTTCTCATCATTTAAAACAAATAAATGGAGACTTCTGGAAGTCTGCTTGCTCCTTTGATATTTTTCTTTGTTATCAACTGAAGTTCAATATGATCATCAAGACATTTTGGTTTTTCACTTAACCTTTTAAGAATTAGATCAGACCTTGAAGTCAGGTGTTCAAGATTAAGAACTGCTAGATGGAAAAGGATGATTCATTAAATGAATTTTGGACAGTTTCCAGTTATTAACTAAATTATCTTCAAATTCTTTACCAAAGGGTCTTTACATGACTCTTCTGATTCAAAAGCTTAGCATATATATTTTTAATGAAAGAAATAATAATATTTCATAGTCCGTGCAACACCTAGGCTATCAGTGTTCCAAGAACATTCTATATTCTATCATAATATTACCCATATGATTAAATTAATTTTCAACAATAGTTAATACTATTTATTGCCCAAAACTTAAGTATATTTTTATTTTTGTTTCTGTACAAGGCAAAGAGTAAAAATAACATTTCTGTGTAAAAAAAACTTGTCCAACTGAACTAAATTGAACTGTCAACAATGAGCAAAATAATACTGAAGCAAAATAAAACAGTTTTAATGAGTTATGTCAATATTAAGTATTTCTGCTTTCCTAGTCCGATTACTTCAGTTCCTAACTTTCCTCAATAGTCTTAATTCCTGTCAATAGCCTAAAAAAATTCTTTTTTTAAATTTATGTAATCCTTGAAAGATTTTTCCCCCTAATAAAAAATTTGAGAAGCATCATTAGATTATACAAATTCGGAAATACTGGATTTGAGAAGATAAAAATTGAATTCCAGTTATATTCTGACTGCAACTGACCCTGATAATATTTGAATCTTCATATAAATTCTACAAATGCCTATTGTAGATTAAAATAGTTCATCAAATAAAATTTAGTAGGAAAAATTATGCTGAAAATCACTAAATGAGGAAAGGAATAGAACTTACAGAATTAAGTTTCAGTACATTTCATTTATACCTAGGAAAAAATTTTCTCAGTAAAAGTTAAAAAACTGCGCGATTCGGTGACCTATCGAGAGACCAGAAGATATATGACAACAAAAGAGGACTGTTGGCAGCTATGCATGAGGTAATGTAACATTATAAGGAAATACTGAGTAAACTTACATCCATTTCCTTTTGAGCAAGTAAGTCCATAACCATTTGCTTGGCAAACTGAAATTATATGAATCAAGAAACATGTAATCTCAACTTTGTCACTTTAAAAAATAAATAAATAAATAAATAAAATAAACAAATCCTTATAACAAATGAAACTAGTAACTGTTTTACCTCTACTTTTTGTGGATCACCAGATATCCTTAATGGTTTTTCATGTGCTGTTTGCTGTGGACCATCCTGTATTAGTACCATTTTAACTCCACCTTTCTCCTAAAAAAATTTAACACGTTAGACTTTCATAAATAATGTACTGTGTTGCTGTTTCACCAAAAGGGTCTTTACAGCAATTTTTAAGAGATGTTTATACAAGACATCTAGGCTCATCTGAAAACATCATTTACGTAACTAAGATTATCAAATATAAATATAGCACATGCTGCAATGAACTGGTATATTTTCTAATATATACTGATGATTCAATTAACCCTTCAGCGCACACACCCTATTCTATGACATTACACGCACAACAAGTCAATTTGATCCTAATTTTTATGCTACCTTCTCAGTAAGATAAGACATTTAAAAAAAAATTAATACTTAAAACAGGTTGTTTGAATACTTTTTTCTACTTTTTATATACCTATAAAATAAAAATTCCAATTTATGAGACGTTTCTAATACTTAATAAATTAAGTGTACAGAACATATTACTCATTTTTAAGTACAAACTTTGAGGTATTTGCACAGTTATCTCTTGAAGTCGAATATATATTTAATAACAGCTTTTAGTTTTTAATGTGATTAAAATTACTATTTAATGTGAAATCGTTAATAATTAAAATAAGAAATTCTGTGCTTTTTTTTAAAATACTGAGTTCTGTCTTGTAGTAAACACTGAAATGCAATTTACCATAGCAAATGACTTCTAGGGTATCTCCGCAAATTTAGAATTTTAGTGTATGGAACGATTATTTTTCGAATTATTATAAAGTGCAAAACTTAGCAACTAAAGTGCAACATGCAATAAATTCATTTTTCAACATACGTCATGAAAATTTTGAAAAAGGCATTTTGCGATGAAAACCCAACTCAGTAGAAAGGGGATGCATATGCAGATATTAGCACTATGATGTCAGATGCTATGTAAAGAGCACGCATAATGCGAGGAATGAGCGAGTACAGTGCAAGGAAATCTAAATAAAAGAAATGAAGGTGCATTTTCGTGCATTCTTCTGCAAGGGAAAGTGAGATTTTACGTGCAGTATGGCTGCAAAAAAAACCTCAGGGCACTTTTGCACAAAGTAGAATGATCGGCAAGCTTGAGAATGGGCATGGTTTGATATCTATCATTCGCGAGCTGGGAACTGATAAAAGTGCCGTTTCATGAGCTTGGTAAACCTTTCATACTACAGATATAGCTATAAGAAAGTTTGGGGGTAGTTGGCTAGGAATACAGCGGTCTGATGACCGAAATATCGCTCTGCATGCGGTAAGAGATCAAAACGAGAGAACTGGTAACATAGCCAAGCAGTTGCGCAGAGCAAAGGAAACTTCAATATGCAATTTTTGTTTCAAAAGTTAATTTTCAAAGAGAAAAAAACCAATTTTAACTTATCTTTGATTCTGTATCTCTTTTCCAACATTCATTTGCTTTCTACCATTCTGAAATTTCTTAACATTTATTACATAAAATTAATGATATTTTTCTGAAGTGTTTCAGTAACGATAAAATGAATTGTTTGAACCATGTGTTTACTCAAAAATTTTAGTAAAAAAGGCTTAGCTTTCACTACTGAACATGTATATTCAGTTAGAAGACTTTTTAACTGAGCTTAATTTTTTTTTCATTCACCAAAACTTTTTTTTGGAGGGGAGGGGTAAAACAATTCTAGCATATAATGAATGAACAGGTTTCCACGTGATTTATTGCATTCTTCACAAATAGATAATGTTTTTCGATCAGATTTCTTCGGAACTCTTCACATCAGAGACAAGCTGGAGATTTCTTCAGTCTGTCATCTGGTAAATTTATAATCCTTTTAGAGTTAGTTCTAACATTTTTTGGTATATTTACACTCTTTGATCTATCTTTGTTCTAAAATGCTTCTTCAATCTATCAAATTCTTTTGCAGCTTGACAACTAATTATAACGTCAATCCTTCGGAAGATCTTGACGCTTTAGTTCATACGACTGCAGAATGTTAGCACATACAAATTGACCGACTCTACTGCTTACATAAAAAAATTAATTTAAAGTTTTTGTTTCTTAGTTTTTTACTAGACTACCTAATCAGGTACCGGGAAGTGACAGGTGCAAATTTTGAAAAATTCTTAAAATATTTGCAAATAATAGGACACATCAGATCAAAAATACCCGGTTTGTGCACCTGAGCAGAAATCTAGGTGTCAGGAAGCAGTGCCAAACTAGTATTTATTTAGCCATATTACACTTTCATATTGCTTTTCTTTGGCATATACATTACAAAACAGAAACTAAAAGTCTTGGAGGAGAATTAAAATTGCTTTCCACTCTGACTACTGCTACTGAAATTTTCCACAATTACCAAAGATTAATGCTGGCAGATATGCTACCTACCAAAATAAAAAATCAGATTTTTTCCACCAACAAAGATAAATTTTAATCAATATATATACAAAAAACAAAGAAATTATTTTTTAAATCACAAACATCTTTTATACAAAAGCAATTGTTCATTTTCATACAATATTAGAAATATATATATAAAAAAATTAGTTTGCTTACAGCAACTGCCATGTAAATTCCATTCTTGTCACAAAAGTTTTACCAGTGCATCATTATTCATACAGAATCTATATTTAGTCTGTATTTTAATAATACTTCTCGCATTCACCCTTTAATATGGGAAACTGTCAAGATGGCCAACAATTACTTTAGAAAGTTCATAACTTTAAAATTTCATCAATTGAGAACCAAATCTTGTACCTTTCAATCCTTTGCAACCTTCTTGCTCTTGAAACTTTACTGAAGTTTTCCAATTGCAAATTCCAAAACTACAATTTACCTATAGCAACATTGATACCTTTATGTTTGAAAACTAAGCAAACACCTACACTGTTGTTTTCTGCAGGCAGTTTACCAAGACTTTTTTTTTCTTCTTTTTTCAATGGCTGCTAAGTTGGCTTTATTAGTCCAAAGGGATTTAGTTCCGAAGGACTATTACTTTCGTTTGGGCGTTTTGCGTTGTTTCATAAGAAAGGGCGTATCACTTTTCAATTTAGTGCTTAGGTTTCTTTGTTTCTTTCTTTTTTGACGTAGCTTTCTCTTCAAAAATCGTCTGCGTGCGTTGCACGGAGAAATAAAAAGGAATTTTAACTACAGTTCTAAATAAAAAGCCAAATAAATGTGAAATTCGTAACAATATTCTCTAAAACTTTTACGAATTTTTCATTAACAAACTCAAAGATTTCAAAGCCAGCAATACCAACGTTGTACAGGAAAACATTTTTATCTCCAGCACGTGAGAGCGTGTACCGAAATTTCTAAAGATATGCACAATTTAAAATTATTTTGCGATATTGCTGTTGAACTGAATTTATGGTTAAGTGTAGTTTATTTCATGGTTTAAGTGCGAAGAACATGGTATTTAACAAATAAAGGTAACACAAAAAATGTTAAATAAACGCCCCTTTGGATGTAATTAAAATCTGAAACCTTTCAGATTTTTTTTTTTTATTTCTTACCAATATCAGTAAACATGAGTACATAAAGAATTTTAAAGTTGCTAGACATGTATGTTATGCTTCTTGTTAATTTTGAAGATATGCTTCATACAGAGCAGTATGAAATAAGTTCATATTACGCTATGAAAATTATTAAAACCATCATATAATGCCTTTCATATAAATTACATTATGTAAAATTTTTATTTCTTGATACTGAAAAAATCACATAATACAGCCCTAAATACATTAAAGCTAGCTTTTTTGGACTGCACAAATATTTTTTTTTTAATTCTTTACACTTTCTATACGAAACATCTATATTCATAAACATTATAACAGTACTAATTTTTTTTTAAAATTATCTAAATACCTGTAGATTCCTAATATTTTCTCCTCCTTTTCCTATTAGAAGTCCAACTTTTGGTCCTGGTATCATCATTTCTGAAACATACTGACCATCAGGTATGTGGCCAGGTTCTGGAGGAAATGGACTATTTGCTTTGCTTATGATTTGGTTAATCATTTCTTTTACAGCCCTGCATATATTAATAAATGTATATTAGTACAAAAAAATGAAATAAAAAATTTTTACAACTAAACTGCCTGTGTGCTTACAACATAAAATATTTTTTAAAAGCATTTAATTTTAACATTAGAAAATAAAAACTCTTGTAATTATTTCAAGAATTAAAATAAAAATTTATCCTACTTACCTTTACCTTTAATACCTACCTTACATTTAGATACCTGAAAATTTAGATGATTAATAGAATTATAAAACAACTAATAAATATGGCTGCCATAAAAGGAAACTGTTGTTTAAATAAAGTTATTAACCTGAGATCCCATTTACACTTGGACAATTTCACATTTAAGCAGAATAAAGACAACAGCAAAGAACATTAATCTGTAATCATCCCCTCCTCCCAAAAAACTAGTCTAAATATATTTTCCCAGTATTCTTATAGATATTAAAACTGTAAACTGAACAAAACCCCATTAAATTTAAATACATAAGCAATATATCCATTGTATTTTAACGAACTCTACTACATATTTTGAATTAAAACATACACACATTTATTGCACTCAGTCTGTTAGGTTATGTATTTTTTAACAAGCATAATCATATCATTCATACAAACTACTATTTTAATACAGCGAAATTTTATGTTGCCAAATTTATGCACATTTATCAACACACACATACTACACGCATAAAAATACCAATAACTACCAAATGCTGTCACAATTTCTTGTAACATGTCACTATAAGAGAATGTAACATCATTCAGAAATTTCAAATTACAAAGATATCAAAGTGAATTTTCAAAGAGAAAAAAAAGTCAATCAAAGGATTAAAGATAGATAACAGACTATATGAAGCCAATCACAGGATTAGATAATAACCAAAGAGTCTGGTGCAAAAAACATCTATCAACATATAGCCAAAAACCCAATTCTACAAATAAAGAATTATTTAATTTCTGAAAATTTATAGCCCATTTACTACTAAATAGGGATCTGAAAGTATATAAAGTATCAAATATATCACAAAAACTTAATAAGAAATCATTCAAAATGAGATGGATTTCACAGTGAATTCATATACCATAATAAGCTAACCACTATTCCTAAAGATACTTATATCAAAGCTTGCAAGTTTAAATTCCAATCATCTGATGCAATGCATGATTTTTCCAAGTTGAAGAACAAAAGGAGAGAAAAAAATCGCATGAAACACATTATAAAAATAATTTCCCTTTACATATATATCTACCCCAAATACATATATCTGTATGTATGAAATACACACACATACAAATATATATATAAATCCTAATATTTTATAGTTTGAAATATTTATGTGCATTAAAGTATCTTATTGCTTGCTCTTATGCCAAGAAATAAGATACCAAATACTACATAAATGAATAAAAACAGCAACACAGGCAGTATCATCATTTATATATATGGAGTGTGTCAAAACAAAATGCAAAATATATATATAGTATGCAAAAATATTTACAGATTTTTTTTAATTTTTAATTTTTTAAAACTAGTCATCAAAAAATTTTAGAAAGATAATAATTATTGTTTAATTTACGACGGACACATGCAAAAGACTACAAATATGTTTGAAATTCTGTTAAAAGTTATATTTAAATTTATGAGTTTTTTAAAATTAATTTATTACAATTTAAAATTATCTGAAATGCGGCTCAAAATTTTAGCTCCACAGCTTATTTCATACGTAAAATATAAAAATGTCTAATTCATATTTGAAATTTATTATTTACAATATAAACATTATTAAATAATATTAAAAATAAGAAAAGTAATATTTATTAAACCATTTAATACAAAAAAAAAACTCGTAATTATAGATAAAAATTCGCACAGAACTACTAATGTGAATCAAATAGATATATAAGTTTCAAATCATTAAAAATATTTTTAGAATAAAAAAAATTTAATTATTAATAATTAAATTTTTTTAAATTAATCATTAAATATTTTTAGGATAAAAATATTTTACTTTTATGAAAGTATGCTTCTTACAGTGTGGCCTTACCTGCCAAGCTTTCCTCCAAAAGCCACACCAAGCTCCTTCTTTTATTATCACCCTGTTAATACATTTTAATCCCTGTCAAATGAGATATTTAAGAAAAAGAAAACAGCTTCACAACATAACGACTTTTTCTGATGCTTTTATCAACAGCACTGCATCAAGAAAAAAGCGATAATGCTATTCATAATTGAAAATAAAATATGCTGACTAATGTGGGAAATATTAATATTTCAGCTATTTCTATAATCATAAAAGTTTCAGAAGCACTTTAAATAAATGAATAACTTTCATACAATGCCAGTAAATAATACAGAAATAACACTTGTAAAACTGATGAAAATGTGATATGCTATATAAAGCGCACTAAAAAATCACATGTCCTAACACGAATTATGGATTTTTTCAAAGACAGTGGATACATTGAGCATAATACAGTGAAAGATAATTTATCACACTGCTATAAATCCAAAGTATATTATTTATATTAGTTAAAAATGAAATTCACATCAAATTATTTCCAAATAATGGGAATGAATATAATTGAAAGGATTTATATAACAAAAATATGAAGGATATTTAAAGTGATATATATGCAACTAATAATTAAGTTATACTGCAGTATCTTCCATTACAGAAATTTTTTGCTTCACGTTACAAAATTAAAGGCAAACAAGTCAAAGATCTAAGAAAGCAAAAACTATGTTTTGTTTCAAATATCTCAATACAAGAGAAATTATAAAAACTAAACAATTTATATCAATGTTTTAATATATGAAATTCATTATTTATAGAAATTCCAATATTTTAATTCAAATAGTTTATATAAAGGTTTTACTATATGAAATTCAAGTTTACAAAAATTTCACTATTTATTTTGATTATTATTTAACTACTATTATTTAATTTATAAATACAAACTCTTTACAATTATTAAAGAATGCACATTAAAATTGGTTATATGCAGAAACTAGTAACATATATATAATTTAATAGATAGAACAGCGGTTTGAAAAAGCAATTTATTTAAAGTTTCAGTAATTAATATCAAATTGGATACGTTAGTTAGAAATTTGAGTTACAACCCAACTAGATAATACATAAATGGTTAAAGATAAAATTTAAAGCTGAACAGATATGACAGAAATTCACGTTAAATCGTTTCAAAAAGCAATTTTAAATGAAAAAAATTTCATTATTTAATACAAAACTCGATATGCAAGAGATAAACAGAGTACAACCCACTACAACACATAAATCTTTAAAGATAAAAGTTAAAGCTCACAAAGTTTTTTTCAGGAAGGAAGCAGTATCTCGGCATGAGTTCGATTAAGGAACTACTTCATAGATGAACTGCATATCAAAATCTCAATCATTGTGACTAAGTTGCTAGAACAGCCAAAAGTACCTTTTAAATAAAATTTTAGTAAGTTTATGTATAAAGTACAAATCGGACACACTGAACTATAACAGTATCACAAATAATTATGACACTCAAGTCCTCTAAAAATTTATGAGACTATATTTAAAATAAATGTGCTACTTCTCAAAATATCACAATAATATGAAAGTTTCATGACAGATTCGAATATATTTTGTATCATGTATGTAAAATACAAATCAAAAGCCGAAATATATATCAGAATCAAAGTGTCAATAATTGAAAACAGTCTATAAATCATACACGTTAATATATTATTTGGATAGTAATATGAAGCTATGCAATATATATATATATATATATGAATAAATCATCCAGTTCAAAGAGTATATTTAAGAATATGACAGTATTTTTTTACGACGGAAAACCTGGTGATGAGAATGCTGTTACAACATACTGTTCCAGAGTCCCCATGCCATCGTGACACTATTTAACTGCCAGACAAGATGGGATCAAGTAATGGTGAAGTGTCCTTCGGATAGAAATAAAAAAAGGTGTAAAAAATATTTTTGGGAGCTAAGTATACACAGGATCTTTTAAAAAGAGTTCTCAAATATTCAGATGGCGCAATATTAAATATATTCAAATAGTTATGTGTTTTATCAAATATTTATTAAAAATATACATAAATATATGATATGTATCATTTACATATATATGTACATAAATGACAAATATCAAATATTTGTTACATTTCTCTAAATCAAAAATCCATCCTCAAAATAATCATTCACACATCAATAAAATAGCATCCATTCACACTAAAAATAACCCTCATTATATCACTGAAATGTTTAAACTACGAAATCCAATCTTAAAACAGAAACACGATAAATTTGGCGGGTGTAATTAGACAATATTGTCACTGAATTGCAAAGTTAATGAATATAAAATTAACTCTCAGACAACAAGCAAGGGAAAAAAAAAACGTCTGGCATTTAAAAATATTCAAAATAAAACTTGTTCAAAAATGAAAACAACACTCACTGCACTGATTCCCGACTTCCAGTAAGTGTGCAAGGCCTTTCAGAAGATCCACCACTATCTGAAGCAAGCTGGATTTTACAACCCGTTTCTGTCTGTAATCGAATAATCTGCTCCCCACCACGTCCAATAACTGTAATGTATTAAACATGATTTAAATATTAATAAATCTAAAATTTCAAATATCAGCTGTAAATTTTATCATTCATTCAAGTTTATGGCAAAACTGACGCTTTTATTAATTATGAAACCATTAATTATGAAAACTTCCATTTTGATAATTTTTCAACCATCCTCCTTTTCTTACAGCATCATCTACATCAGGGGTGGGCAAATAACGTGAGTGCCACGTGAGTTTGGAAGAAAATCTCCTTTAGGCCATGACAGCTGCTGCAATCTGTCTATCATAAGAAAAGCTCTCGCCAGTTAGTCTGCAGCTGTCTATTGCTGTCGAAATGAGCAATTGACCCATTTTTCATAGGGGTGTCTTGAAGATGAATGATAACTCTTTTCCTTTAAGCCAATGGTCGCCAAAAACAAAATAAGAATAAAGCAACCCTTGGTTCGCACCTGTTTGAAATATACTAGCCCTGTTGCTATAGCGACCGCCACTTGCCAGACACTGTGGCAAGAGCTGTTCTTCTCATAGACAAACAGTATACAATACTAGCAAACCTATGACACTCAAAACTCAGTTTTTTTAAAGAAAACTGAATTTTCTCAATCACAAAAAGATTTTTTTAAATAATAAAAATATGCAGGAAGAAAGTATATTTTTAATAATAATTAACTTTAAATAGTAATTACTTAATACTTGAAACATCAGTTATTATTTCTCAAATGGAAAAATATACTTACATGTAAAAAAGACAATTTTATTACTTGTACTTTCCAATAATAGAAAAATATATAATCAGTTTCCCTAAACATAAAATAATACTTTGACCAGATCATTAATCAGTAATTGCAAAGCTTGAATTAAAGATGGCAATATGGAGCTTGCAAAAAGTCTTGTTATGGTACCGAAGATGAAAACATAACTTTAACTCTTCGTACTTCAGAGGATGAACTTGCAAAGAAAATGTGTTATACTAGTCAATTTTTTTTTATTATTTATTATTCTGGAGCACCTTTAAGCTTATATTTTAGAGTTATTTTGAGAATTGCCAATTAAAGGGCTCACAGGTGCTGAAATTACTTGAATCTATGTTAAGTAACATCCATTTTTTAACTTTTAGCAAAGACGAAATTGCGTTTTTTCCATCTTGAAAGTGCGACTTGGGCTATATATTAGACTTATATACAACATTATTCTAACAAATGTTTAAATTTTGTAAAATTTAACACAAAATTCAAAAATTTATCTAATTTTCCTTTCCTTTTTTGCAATGCAGACAAGCAGGGGAAAAAGTCAACATTCATACTTTAAAATAATTTTAACAAAGTGCGAAAACCTCATTTGAAATTATCGTTCAAAAAAAAAATGCACCAATATATAATTTCACGTATAACTTGGAAAATTTTTTGAAAAATTTATAAAATATTTAAAATAAATCATAAAAAATGTGTAAATTATATTTGGATGAAGCCTAAATTTCGAATTCTGGAAGAAGGAATCACGTAAGTTTGTAGAGACATTAGGTTTAACGAAGCAGAAGAGGTGAAAAATATGCAATGCCTTCGCCGGGGATCGAACCACGGACCTCTGAAATACTGGCTCAGTGTGCTGACCATTACACCACGAAGGCACGCTAAGAATGTGGGAGATATACCTTATATACTCCCCTTTTTAAGGGCCGACTAGGGTTTTAGGGGACCTAGTCGCCAAATCCCGGGTGTGGAGAGTCATCATCCACAACCCTTTTAGTTCGGGCGCCACTGTAGAGACATTAGGTTTAACGAAGCAGAAGAGGTGAAAAATATGCAATGCCTTCGCCGGGGAGCGAACCACGGACCTCTGAAATACCGGCTCAGTGTGCTGACCATTACACCACGAAGGCACGCTAAGAATGTGGGAGATATACCTTATAAGTTTAAGGAAAAAAATATCAAATTCTATTAAACATTGAAGAACTAAAATTTTGAGAGCTAATTTTTAAAAACTTGGCAGTTTGGCATAATTTGAGTCGTAGAATCGAATTATGGGAAAAAACTGGTAAGTCATTTCAGAAAAAGTCCAATTTTGTGTCAAAATACCTATGCTAGAACAATGCTATATATAAATCTAATATATATCCTAAGTCACACTTTTGAGATAATAAAAACGCAAGTTGAATTTCGTCAATCGGCCCAGTAGAACAGATATACAGCCGTCCCATTTTTTTTTGGCACAGTGTGCATACATTATTTCAATATCATGCAGCTGCTAGAATTGTTTTAATTTTTCCCTCCTTATAGCAGTCTTTACAAGATAATAATAAATATCAAGAATGTGTTCATCTACACTTAATGGCAAAGAAGATGACCCTTTTTCACTGCTATATTTTAGGTATCAAGCACATTTCACAAATATCAATTTTCATTTTTTAAGATGGCTGCAAAAAAATCTTCACTTCAAGC
>KK122186.1:179802-196996 GCA_000611955.2 Stegodyphus mimosarum
GGCACTAACTAGGTCATTATCATCAAGAATTGCACTTTCATGTAAAGTTTTAATAATTAGCTATGCTGCATATTTAAAGCTTCTTAGAGGGACAAAATAAACAAGAAAGAAAGAAAACTGGATAGTTTTGCACCAGCATTATTGCTTCCATTCCTAGAGAAGCAGAATGGAACTATTTTAATGCAATCAATAACTAAAGATTTATTTTTCATAGCAATTTGTTCTATAATTGCACCATCTTTACTTCCCTGTACAAAGTAAAGGAAGTATTGTAATTGCAAAAATTTCGTGTATCATATTTCAGCGAAAGTATCCATTTAGACTGCTGTCAAATGCAATTTAACGATGTTTCTGCATAACATCCACACATAAGGAGAGAATAAAGGATTCTCATATCTGTGCGCATGTATCTCGCATAATTCAAAAATCAGTAACTTCAAAATGTTGAAATTTTATATATACGACTGCTATAACATGTACTTGTGCACCTCCCATTTTGGTTGCAATCGGCAGCACCAAACATACACTCACTTCCAAAAGTTAAGCACGGAGAGGAAAATGCTACTTTCCAGAAGCCAATCAGAATTGAAGAGGATGCAATTCGCTGCAGAGGTAGATGGAAGTATGCAAATATGTTAGGTAACAGCCAATCGTGCTTTCATTTCAAGAAATATGCAAAAAAAGCAGTCTTATAAGAAGCGAGCTTTATGAAGGGTTACAGAAGTTGATTGTAAGTGCTGATAGAAGGTGTTTAAAACTTTCGTACAATTTGTTTTCAAGACATACGTGTTTATCAAATGACTTCCAGAAGACGAATGGAAGATTCTGAGCGCTGGCGTGCTCTGGGGCACATTGAAGCAGAACAGTTGATCACAGATGTTGCTCTTTTCCTCAGCTTTCATCATTCAGTAATTTCACATTTATAGAAACAATTCCGAATCACACAGGCAGATGTCCGAAGGTTCGTAACCGTCCCCCCCCGCGGAAGATCAATATATTGCTACTGTAGCCAAGCGGAATGACAAAGTGACCTCCACACGTGCGACATCTATGGTTACAGCGTCCATTGGTAAGGCGATATCTGCAGCTACTGTACGCCCGGGTACCTCAAGTTTTGTGTTCCTCTATCCGTCCAATCAATTGGAATGTGTCTGCCTGGGGCAATGTCATGTTTACTGATGAGTCAAGATTTGCTCTGGAGCCAGGTGATCAGTGTATAAGGATATGGCGTGAACAACGAACACGCAATCAGTCCCATAACATCACCAAACACCACGCATTCCGAGGCAGAAGCATTATGGTTATAGGAATTCCATTAGGATACTGCACCGACCTGCACATCTTTAAACGGGATTCTTTGATGGCCGTCCGGTATCGAGAGGAAGTCCTAGAACCCGTTGTGAGATTCTATGCTCCAGCAGCTGGTCCTACTTTTGTTTTAATGGACGATAATGCACGTCCGCATAGAGTTGACATCAGCGATGACTAGTGAAAGATGACTCATAGCGAAAGGACTGCGCATATGGTGTGGCCAGCATATTCGCTCAACCTATGAAAATCTTTGGGATACTCTCGGCCGTGCTGTATCTTCACGTTTCCCACCTCCATCAACATATTGTTTTCATTTCTGCATATTATTATTGATTGTTTTATGCATAAATATATATGCTACTTTCCTGCCGAATTTTGTGTCAATCAAAGCAGTATTTGTTAATTTTTTTGCATTTTACATCTTTGGGCTTAACTTTTCGAAGTGAGTATATAAATAGATATATACCCACTCTGTTACTTGGCTTTTTTTTTTGGTTACTTCTTATATGTTGTTCTTATCTTACAGTTAAGGTTTTTCTGCCTTTAGTTAATCTGAATGCAATAGTTGCAGAACATCAACAATTTGAAAATTGTTTATTAAGTGTGGCTAAACCTAATTATTTTAGCACAGCAGCCACACTTGTTTACATTTGAAATTTAGCAGAACAGTGAATTAAGTCAATTTCTGCAACTTCAGGGTTTTTTTTGCCAAGTGGATCAAAACTAAACTTTTAGTTTATGCATCAAAAAATCTTTCTTCTTGTGTGCTGAACAAATAGCTTGTTCTTGCACACTTAAACTGTAATTTTTTAAAACTCTTAACTGTATCTGTTGTTTTACATTTTTCAAGTTTCTGCCTTGTTGCAAAATGAGAACTGAATTAACTGAATGAGAAATATATCTCGAGAAAATAAGTTTATATTCCGTACATAGAAGTTGATGTGGTGCACACATCAGATTTTTTGTCCTTGCACTCGAGTATTTCTTAGTGAATTTACTGATGCATATAGTGGCAGGTTATGTTCCAGTAAAAAGGCGAAGAACGGCCATTCTGCATTAATAACATTTTGATCCTTTAGTTCGACAGAAAAAGTTACTTTTTTTATAACCAAAATTCTAATCTCCCGAAAGTTGTCCTTGCATACTACGCACATGTTTAAAAACATCAGCCCTTCACAACCACGTGAAATTGAAAAATCGTAATGACAAACAGTACACATTGCAATTTTACATTTCTTGACAAAATAATAGGAGGACAGTTATCTGTATATGATTTTTAAAAAGTACACGAGTACTTTACATTTTTCACACACATAACTAAGACAAAAGACTGCAGTTTCTTTCTTCTGATTCTGGGAGGCACATGAAGCTTAACACTGCTCACTGGCGAGACAAACGAAATAAACAACCCTGATCTTGTTTTATGCTCATTGGCTAATATATGCCAGATAACCTGCAGCAGCATTTGATTTTCACTGGAGAACTGAAGCACTTTGTTTTCAGACTCTCGCACATAAAGCTGAAATGTGCTACATCACACTTATCAAGAACATACTCTATAAGGAAACGTTTTGGGGAATGCGTAAAGTTTGAAATCTTTCTTCAAGAATGAAGTATCTAAAAAAAAAGCCACAAGATTTGAAAATTATTTTTGTTTTCCAAATATTTTTTCTGTAGTGACAAATGGTTGAAATTTTTTGTCAAAATTATTGTCCTAACTTTTTGCAATGCCTAAAAGAAAAATGAACCAAAAAATTTTAAGTGAATTATATAGCAGTGAACAAGAAACCTGTTGTGAGGCTTACAAAGATTCAAATAATAGTGATGAGGGAACAGTCGAAATTTTTCAGAAAGATCATTATATAAACAAAATTACATCTTCAGATTCTGATTCGAATAATGACAATTAATTGCACTAATAATAAATATGGTGCAGATACTATTAATCAAATTTTATAATAATTGGTTATTTAGGAAGAAAGAAAAGTTGATACCGAAGAAAAGCACAATCAGTTTAATGAATGAAATGAATTTAGCTGCTGGCAACAATCATTTTTCTTTCAACAATCAATAACCATTTTTTCAAATACCTACCTTTACCTCATTAAGTACTCAAAAAACTGTCACTCAAATAAGCTTAATGCAGCCTGGCAAAGTGACCCATCAATCAACATGTTAATCATGGACCAAAATGGTACCTTTTAGTGCAATGAACGGCCAGGGCTATCATAAACTGCTTGCATGATGATTTATTGCAATGTTTATGTTTTCCAGGACACTGGAAGTTATAATCAAAGTTCTAGTACAATATGTCATATGCTCATCATTGCAGATATAAAAATGCTTTTGTTGTAACCATCCTTGGAAGACTTACTGTTAAGTATCAAAACATTTTTAGCATCTGTTTAGATAAGAAAACTGGTCTAAAGACATTATGTGCATTTGTTGACACTTTGTGTTAAAATAAATAACCATCTGAATGGTAGAAGGAAATTATACACAATTCCAAAGAAAGGCAATCTATTTATGAATTATTTCTAGATTTGAGATCACACTTTACTCTAAAAAGTAGATGAGATAACTTAAGAAATTTATAATCAGTTTCGATGGAAGGTGAACCTTATTTTCAAGTACTCCAGTGATCTACCACTTCCTCCCATTCACTTGTTTGTAGATTTCAATACTGGCAATTCAAAATTATGGAACTTCAAGGCACAAGAAAAAAACTTCATAAAATCAAAAATAATCTTGTAAAACTTTTTTAAAGCTTTATAAGGTAATTCTTAAAGTTCTGTCTTTAAAGTTAATTAATCAGATGATAATTGTGTATTACTTAAAAATTTTAAATTTTTGAAATATTTCAATACAGAGGGCTGTTCTTGGATTATTAATAATATTTAATGTTTAATCCATGATAATTCATTATTAACACAGATAATTAAGAGTGTGTCATTTTGCTCAAAAGTAACTGCATTTGGATTCAATTCTTAAAACAGATCAGTTATCAGTTAGTTTTTTCACACAGCAAAACATTCCATATTATGCAATTCATATCAAACTTACTTAATCCAACCATTTTATCTGGGACATGATATTCTTCCACAACAAAATCTGCTGCAGCACCATTCCTAAACAGGGAAATTTTTTAAGTTTCAAATATGCTTTACAATGTGTACATTAAATAATGATACATATCTTCATGTAATTAAACAAACCTTTGCTGCATTCCTTGAACTTGACCAAATGCTGAAATAATAAAATAAAACATTTTAATACACTTCAAATAAAAATACAGTATGTTCCTACATTAATAAAACTTAATGAGACAAATTAATCTAACATATTTAAAACATTAACCTTAAAAATTAATCTATGGCCAACACTCACAAAAATCACCGTTGGTGACCAAATGCCAAACTAAGACGTGAAAGAACACTATTTTCAAAAATGGTAGTGTGCCAAGAATTATACAAGCAGCAACCACTTAATTAACAAAGGCAACTAACCAATTAAATATAAATAAAATAATAAAAAAGGTGTTGAAACGTTTATAATAAAACACTTATTTTTACTTCTACCCTCCCCCAACACAGGTACTATCTGCTTTAGCTAAAATTGCACAAATTTTCCACTGCGCACACTGCTGTTTCTGCATGTATACAGCACTTTTTTGCTAAAAAAAATCAGAAAACTGGACAAATTGTGGTACCGACACATAATTTAAACATTTATGAAACACAACTTTATGGAATGTGAATGTCTACATTCTCTACTGCTAGGCAGAATGCCATATTTCTGAAGAAAAGCAAGGCTTTCTTTTTCTTCAGCAAACTTTACTACAGTCTGGTTTTGACTCCTTTTAAGAGGGGGGAGAGTGCATAAACTCATCAAAAAATAATCAGAACAAGCACTTATCTTGCAACTTAATCTGAAAAGCCGAAATCCACATACACACCTAGGTTGCCACAGAAATAGTTTTCCGCGATGTTCTGAATCCTGACAGTAAAATGAACAGATCTGATGAATTATTTTCAGCATTTGGTACATGCTCAAAAATTACCAAATGTTGTAATTTTCAAAAGAAAAACTGAACTATGCAATGGAAAAAAACTAACACAATATTTTCTAGATATTTATCATTTTTATTACTAATATTTAGGAAGTCTAAACTGCTTTTGTTTATATGCAACCACCTCCCCCTCCATAAGGAAAAAAATACTGGAAATAAGCACACAAGCTTTCAAGAGTACCAACAAACTTTAGCAGTTGATGTTCAAATAAAATGAGCTAAATTCACAAGTAGCACATCTCAGAGCTAAAAAATGTTAAATTTCTTTCCATCCAATTTTAAAAGTTAAAAGAAGTTTTGGTCTAACATGAAATGTAACTAAGGCAACAAACATATTGGATATGATTTAGCTGATAATCTGGGAACATAAAAAAGGGATTTTCCAGGAAATTTTCATGGTCCTGTGACATTTCAAAATTTAAGTCCAAATTCTGAATGTACTCTAATGTACGCTTTGGGCTAATGAATTATATATGTTCCGATTCTGATGCAAAATATATATTAATATTTAACTATTTTAATAAAATACCTCAAATATTACTAATTTAAATACCTAATCAAGAAACAAACATTTTTCAAGTGTTTAGTATGTTTCAATGTATCTTACTTCCTTAATTTTACTAAGTGGCTGCTCTTGTATCACAGTGTTATTAGCAAAAATATTAAAAAAGTGTTAATTTTGATTAAGTAACAAAAATTTCACTTTTTTTTAAATATTTTTTTTAAGAGACAAGAAAGAAAATCGGATTTTACTAGATGCCACAGTTAAATATTCCTAACTAAAATAAATATATGGGAACAGTAACATTTCCAAGCAAAAAATGCATTTAGAAATTAAAATTGATTTTTTTGGGAAATATAACTGCAATGCAATATTAAAAATGACCAAAAGCATTCTTAATTTTTTTTACCCTTTCAAATATGAGAAATAATATATTTTAATAGGTAAAACTTACGATCACTTGAAGCCATTTTCTTTATATCTGGAGTTCCGTCTAAAAAACAAAACAAAAAAAAATCCTAATAAACATTCTTTACCTATGATAGTCTAACTTGCATTGAAAATGTGAGATACATTTTTGTCAATAGTTAAAAATGCATTTAAAAATTAAATAGGAAAATTTTAGATTACGCTTTTAGATACGAGTTTAAAATTATCACAAAGTTGAAAATATTTTTTAAAAATTTCAAATATAATCACAAGATTAAAAAATTAATTTAACCTTGATATGCAAATTTGAGTTCCAACAGCTAAACAATTTTCATACACGCATTTAAAAAAGGCCTACTAGTTGAGTTGGTCGAACTACTCAAAATAAGAAAACCAAATAGTAAAAAAAAAGTCTATTATGTTATTAATTACTTCGTTAAAAATTAATCTCATGTAGATATGCCCACTTATTAGATTAAGAAACGAATAAGATATTGTGCATTTATTTCATAAAATCATTGTACATGAAGTTTACAACATTTTTTTTTCAAGTAGAAATCTGCTCACTAAAGAGATAAAACAGTAGCATTTAAAACATTAAAAATTTCTTAACTGGTATTTATTTGAAAATTTTCAATTCTCATTTATCAAAACAAAGATGTATGTTATACGAATTCAAATGAAAAAATTCATAAGATATTTTTGATGATACATTAATTAAAATAAACCTTAAAAAGTAATAAAAAAAGGGGAAAGACCAATATTCTGAACATATAAATTACAAATATAGCTAAAAGAATGAAATTGCTATTATAAAAGTAGAAAATGGACATAAAAATCAAAAATAATAATAATAATATTTTACATAAAAACTCACAGCCCTTCATACAGCTTGTACAAAGAAATATGATGGCTGCTGCATATTTCTTGAACAAGCCTATTCAACATTCAAGGTATATTACAATTACAATATATATTACAATTAATATTCAAGGTATATATTACAATCACAAATCTTATGTACATAAGCCTAGTACTATCTGTATCGAAATTAAATTTAATCAAACAAAAAAAACAACAGAGCGTATAAGAAACAGAGGCCTCGTACAGCGAATGTACAGGTGGTCTGCGACATATGGGAGGATCTGTAACTGCGCTCTCCAGGAGAATGCTTTATCAAAGATCAGGAATTCCTTAAAGTGCATGACAAGAGAAAAACCAGTGGGAGATGAACACACACACCATTTTCTTTGACCTTTCTTAAAACAGATCCACCAGTAGCCAACGACGAGGTTATTGGTCCACTGCATTTCCAATTTTCTCAAGGAAATGAACAAGTGTCCTGTTCCCCCTGAAAGGAATTCCCACCTGTCAATCATGATTAGAGTTTACATGAGAAAGCTATCACTTCACCACCCTTTTGGGATTTTAGTGCTAAAGCTTTCAATGGCAAGCATTTCAGCTCCCTCTTGACCCCGAACCAAGGTTTCTTCAAAATACTAAAGTCAGTGAACTGTGCGCATGTCTTGCCTTCCCTGGCAAAATGACACACGGCACTTGACGTTAGCCGGAAATATTTCCTGGTTTCCTGGAGGATAAGATCAAGTAACAACCATGAAACACTAGTCAGCGTCGGTTGGTGGAAATTACCAGATTGACAAAGACTACAATTTCGCACTTGATAAAACAAGAGAATGAGCTGCAAGAAGAATGGGACAATGTGAAGGACGAGGAACTTCCAAAAAACGAAAGAGTGAAGCAAGGATCCAGATGTCAATGACGTCCTTAATAAATGGTTTGCCATTGTTACTGGACAAGCTGTGCGAGTAAGTGGCCCAATGTTAAAATGCAAAGCAGAACTCGCTAAAAAGTTGAGCCATGATGACTTTAAACCTACGGATGGTTGGTTGTCACGATGGAAGTGACATGACAAAATTCAAGAAAGGTCAACATCTTACAAGCAGTTGCATTTGTAACCGACAGCTGGCAAAAAGTGAGCTGTTTGTGCAAAAAGTGTTCAATTCAGAACTGTTTTTCTCACTGTTACTTTAAGACTGTTTTAAGACTACTGTTTTTGGGGAAGGATGTAGACATGCTCATTGAAAGTGAAAATGATGATGGACATATGGATAAAGGGAGAGATACAGATAAAGGTAGTAGTTTTGTCCCTTTTTTTTGACGCTGTGTACATTTTTTGTTTGCTACATATAGCATGTCCCGTCTTACAACATACGGCATGTTCGTGTAATCGAACCAGACAGTTATTAGGACCAAAACGATCGCTTCCTGATGTGGTCCGATTAACCAGAATCGTCTGTATATACACCCACTCTGTTACCAGGCTTGGGGAGCTCAGTTTCTTTATTCTTGTATGTTTTAAATTGCACATTTTTTGACTTAAAAGTAATTGAATTATGTTGTTCCTATGTTCCAGTTAAGGTTTTTATGCCTTCAGTTAATTTGCATGCAACAGTTGTAGAATTATCAACAATTTAAAAGTTTTTTAAGTGATACTAAGCCTAACGAAGCTGTCGTTTGTTTACATTTAAAACTTTTAGTAGAACAGTGAATTCAGTTTCTTCACTAACTTTAATGTCTTTTTGCTGAATGGAACCAAAGCAAACTTTCAGTTTTGTTCACAGAAAACTCTTGTCTTCCTGCCCGCTGGCCGAATAGCTTGTTTTTGCACAGAAACTCTTATTTTAACTGTAAAATATTTTTTAAATTGTATTTGGAGTTTTATGAATATTCTACAGAATGGAGAATATAGAAAAAATATTCTACAGTTTTTAACAAAGACGTGTCGTATTTTATGCATCTTTTCACGAAGTGAATTAAATTAGTTGAATAATAAATACATAAAAATGATAAATTAAATAAATTTAAATGAAATGCAGAAAATGGGTACTTATGTATTATGACGACTACCTAGATATCTCGCCAAATTCGGTGACCTTTGTATGTTATACAGGTTAAGCCAAACATTGGTTATAAGCGGGATTTGAACCTGAGCCCTTCGGCACGGCAGTCGGCGACGCTAACCACTACACCGGTTGGGCGGTTATAAAAAAAGGTTAACCCTAATATAGGTTATAGAGGGCGCTGAAATAAAGAGTATTATCTCGCACTAGTCCCGCATTTGCTATTACCACAGCTTTTTTTGCTACATTTACGCCGATTATTAAGTTTAGGTGAAACTTTTTGCGATTATTTTTTCCGAATGGATATCAACATTTTTCAACTTCCTTCAAATGAGGAAGAAGCGATAGATTTCTTCAGAGAGTCTGGAATTTTACCTAAAGAACGCATTTGTAAAAACGGCCATGATATGAAATTTTATAATTCAGGATTTTGTTGGAAATGCAATGTCAAAAATTGTCAACAAAAGTTTGGTGTCCGAACTGGTACGTGGTTTGAAAACAGTCGTATTCAATTTTTAAAAGCTTTAAGATTTATTTACTTTTGGGCATATGAACAGTCGTCCATTAAATGGTGCAAACATCAGTTGGATTTATCCGATAAGAGGGTTATTGACTGGAATAATTATGTGTGTGAAGGATTTGGAGGATAATCGAAAGATTAAAATTGGAGGGCCCGGAATGATTGTTGAAATTAACGAAAGCCTTTTCACGAGTCGAAAGAATAATCAAGGTCGTATCATGCCACAACAGTGGGTTCCAGACCGGAAAGCAACAACATTAATGCATGAAATCCAAAATAATATTGCTGAAGGCTCAACAATAATGTCAGATTCCTGGCCTGGATATCAAACAGAAGAGCTCATTGCTGCCGGTTTTGAACATTTTAAGGTGAATCATCGATACAGTTTTGTTGACCCATCTACACAGACTCATACGCAACATGTTGAAAGCATGTGGGGTTCCGCAAAATGGAGGAACAAGCGACAACGTGGGACAAGCCGCCATCATTTGGATACCTATTTAGCTGAATTTATTTGGCGGAAAAAGGAAGAAAAGCCTTTTGATGGTATTTTGAAAGCTATTTCCCGCCATTTACCTTATCATTAATGTCAATATTTTCTTTTAACCAGTTTTAAGTAAGTTAACTATATTGTGCTGCCATCTGTTATTCATCTGTCTGTCTGTAAGTTAACACTAAATGCCTCTCAATTTTTTTAAAATTTGTACACATATTATGTATCAAAAATATAATTTATTTATGTAACTTTCACTGAAGCTTATTCAGAAGTAAGTTTAATAATTGTTAATTATCATTTACAGTAGTAAAAATGAAAAAGATTAATTTTTTCTATTCGTATTTGGTATATCATTTTTTATACGTATACATATATATATATATTCGGGATTTTAGTATGTTAAGTTTTTGTTCTTTTATAATTGGGGCTTGCATTTTTAAAAGAATTTAAATTAATTTGCTTTGATGAAGTTCTTTTATTTAATTTATAAACATAAACTAAAAAATGCCAATGAAGATTTTTATCTCCAAATGTCGCCAAGGTAGTCATCATAGTACGTAAGTACCGAAAAATGCATATATAAGATCGTACAAAGATGTCATGTAATGCCCACATCAGATGTTTTAGCTATGAAATGGGCATAAACACTTTGTGCTTAAAAGCTAGAACACATTAAAATTCCCAAATTCTACTGAATTGAAAACGTGAAAAAAATACATAAAATGTAATAAACATATTACTGATTAGTATATAAGCTGCCCTTATATAAACTTCGCATCATACAGTTAAGACTCTGCTTAATGCTGGTGTGTTTAGTGCTGTTTCAATTCAACACACTTTTATTGGAATAGAGCGATTCCCTGAAAATTGAGAGTAATTTATCTGCTTTACTCTTTCTCTGCGGTGTTACACAAACGTATTTTTAGTATTTCAAACATTTTCTGCTGTTATTTTATTTAAATATAAATTTACATAATGTAATGATTGATATAGTGATAAATATTATAATTTTTAGTTTTTAATATGGGTGATAATAAGAAACACAAAAATAAAGCAACAAAAAAAAATCGCCAGAAACTAAATGCAACTGCTTAGAAGATTAGATAGTGGTGAATGTCAACATCAAACTGCTGTTGCATTGAACTTGACAACTTCAACAATAAGGGCAATTCTCAAGATTAAAGAAAAAATAATGTAGTCTGTAACTACAGCCTCTGCAGCTAGAATAACCTGTTCTAGAAATAATACGATAGAACAACTTGCTATATGAACTGCATCAACTTATCAAAATGAAGTACATTAGTGAAAGCAGTGTTGAGTTTTATACAAATTAAGTTATACTGAATCATTCCGTACATGTCAATCCAAATGATACAAGACATTTATCTGAAGTAGCAATGAAAGCTTGACTATTTCTGTCAAGTTTGTCAAAATTTTGGAATAGCTAGTAAGCGTGCAAAAACTACAGTATGAGAAAGAAAAAGGTGTTTCTTTGTTATAGGAGCCCCTCCACCATATCTGAAAATTTTAGGAACAAGATGAACGAAATAACAACCTCGATCTTGCTTTGTGCTCATTGGCTAATATATGCCAGATGGCATGCAGTGGCACTCAATGCTCATTGGAGAAATGGAACATGCCGTTTTCGGACTCGTGTTCTCACTCACAAAACAGAAATATGCCATAATTTCTCACCCGTGAAACTACTTTGGTTTTCTATGTAATCTTCAAAAAAAAACATGTGCTTTCAGACACCCCAAATCAATTTTTTGGGGGATATAACTAACGAAGTATTAAGCCAAGCTACATAAAAATCGTGAGAAATTTTAAATATAAGAGAAAGTCGGGAGAATTATATTGTAAATCGGGTTGGCAGGAGAAAGGTCAGAAATTGGGAGAGTTGGCAACTCTGTGCAGGTATGAAAAAAAGGTAGAAATCCGAAGGAGCGATGTCGGGGCTATATGGTCCTTGTGTTTTTGGTGAACACATGTATGAGAACATCAAACCTTCCACTGTGCGAAATCAAAAAATCGCTATGACAAACAGTACACATTGCGAACGTATAACATTTCCTTGAGGAAACAAAAGATGTCATCTGTGTACAAATTTTGAGAAGTACATGAGTATTTTACATTTTTCACAAGACATAACTAAAACAAAAGATCACCATTTCTTAAAAACATGTGCACTCGCACCAGTCAGTGACCTTGACTTGCCTTGTGCTCATTGGCTAATCGAGACTCGTTGAAGAATTAGAACACCATATTTCAGACACATGTGCTTTCACTCACAACCCAAAAGCATGGCATAATTTCTCATTCATGAAACTACTTTGGTTTTCTTTTATATGTAATCTAGGCAAGGAGAAAAAAACTAGTGCTTTCAGACACCCAAAATGACTTTTTTGGTACAAACAATGAAGCCACGTGAGAAATTTTAAGAATAAGAGAAAGTTGGGAGAGGTATGTTGTAAATCGGGCTGGTTGGAAAACAATCTGAAATCGGGAAAATTAACAATTCTGCAATAAAAATGCCACAATATATATAGTTGTCTCAGCGTTTTGAAAATTATATCCACAAATCAAACTTAAGTTGCTATTAATTCAGAGCTTTTTTATGCATCCGTAGTTTAAAATACTGTGTACATGCATGTAAAATCTGCAATCCGAAATTGGGAGAATTAACAATTCTGCAATAAAAATCCCACAATATACATAGTTGTTTCAGCATTTTGAAAATTATATCCACAAATCAAACTTAAGTTGCTATTATATCAGTTTTATGCATCCTTAGTTTAAAAAACTGTGTACGTGCATGTAAAAGTATTGCAACAAGTGATATTTTATTTGAGGCATTTCTTGAACAAATTTCTTTTAAATTAATGCAATAGTATACATATATAAGTTTTATTTTGCAATTAGGTAAACACATTTCATTTTATTATTTAGATATAATCCAGAACAAAATTACAACAAACACTGCCCGATACTGTTGACCTTCATTAACAAAAGCTACTCAAGCAATTTTAATCTGATCCAAATTTGATCAATATGATGAAATTAACTAAAAACTAACAAGATTTAATAATGCTTACCTGTCATACCATTCATACTGTCTTCTAACGGTCTTTTTGTGCCACTAGTTATACTATTACTTTCACTTCCTGTTGAATGGATTTTGGCAGCAAGCTATCAAAATTAAAATGATAATTTAAATAACTGTTAAGAATACTGATTAATAAAGAATACTCATCCGTTCACATAAGGTTTTAAAAGAGAAAAAGGTAAATTCTGGCAAATACCACATAAAGACAGTCACACACACACAAAAAAAAAAAAATTTTTTTAAGAGTTAAGGAATTTAATACTGATTTTACGTCAATATGAACATTAGCTACCAACAAATATTTCCAAGAAATAAAGTGACATAACTGATGTGTTGAGAGTATCTGTACCTATGAAAACAATCTCAAATCATGGATCCTTCATTTTAACAATGAAGTACTTATGCAAGAAAGCAGTCATTACGTTATGTCAGAAAGCAAAAAATATCCCTTGATGCACGAGAATGCGAATGCATTTTACATTTGGTAAATCAACTTTTATTCAGTTCAACAATTAAATGTGGATTTTCTATTAACGATGTAGCAATACACATACATAAGATACTTCAGATACATATAAGAGTCTAGCACAACACAATCTCGCATTTCAAGTTGTGTTCTTTACATGGTTATTTTCTGCCAAACATATTAACTGCAACCGGCTAAAAAATAAATCTGAGATTTTTAAAATTAGTTATTTCAAAAATCAATATTAATTTCTATCCGAATGCAAGAAACACTTGACATAAAATATTATGAAAAAATGTAGTTAGAAATTACTTTCTTATCACTACATACAGGACAAAATATCAAAAAACTCATGACAAACGCAACTCAAACAAAACGAACTGCCAGCTTTAATGCACTCATCTGCATGACTTAAGAGAGTGTAGTAATGGCACAGAGTATTTTTAGAAGTCCACTCAAAACTAGACATAATTATAAATCTTCAAAAGATCTTTTCAAATCAAATATCTACTAAGTTTCACGGAACAACACAATTACATCGTGATTAGTATAAAAGAAAATGCATCAAATATACATCTTTACCTTCATAGATATTATTAAGGCTATTCAACAAAGTATCTGAATAAAATGAATACTGTATATCATTGCTTAAGTACATAATAAATATTTATCAGATTAGTATTAAAAATCAAATACGTTGAGAATATTACTCTCTCTTACACTGTTTCTTTAGCTTCAATGACAGTAAAAAATTATTACTAGTTGCAAAATTTTACGACTAATATAAAAAAAAGAAAAAATTCTTTGGCATAGGTTCTACAATTCCATCAAACTGTACCATATAAAATATGAAGACTAAAATTATATTACAAAACAGAAGCCATCCACATTATGTTCATGGCCTTTAATTCACACAACACTACACATTAAACATCATGCCTAATATATTAGTTTCTTAAATCGAAATGGGAAACATTAGTAAACACATGGATATAATTAAATAAAAACAGAACAATGAAACGCCATCTTGAAGGCATGGTTTGTATCGGCAAATTACTTAACTACACGAACAAAATATTTACAATCACCTGCAGGAAATGCATAATTTACAACATAATATGAAACAAAAAACACCGTTACATTAAGTATATGCTCAGAGAAAATTTCGCAAACGAAACAATGCAAACGTACGCCACTGTTCAACATGACAAAAAAACCACCTGTTATGTTATACAAGATCAAATTTCAAATAATAACATAAATATATCAAACTTGTACCTGGCGAGCTCTCTGTACAGCATCCGCAAAAGCAGAATTTGGTTCGTTTCCCCCAGAAGTATTTGTTTTTTGAGATGAAGACTTAACACTGGAATCCGACATAGTGCAAACTGCAAAATGGCACAATCAGTTTCCAAGATTTGAAGTAGAAGTGAATTTTGTCAACTCGCAACGCTTCGTAAGAACGGCAACGCTGGTTCACTTTTTGAGGCAAACATGCTAGAAACAAATTTAGAGTTTAAAAAAAAAATAATAACTTAAAAATTATAATTTAGAAAATGCTTCACAAAAATTTTCTTAAGAGTAAGAAAAATGCGACAGAACCAAAAACTTTTAAAACTAACAATTTTAACAATTTTTTTTTCATTATAAATATCACAGAAATTTTTTTAAAAAAAAGGGATAATACTAATACGATGATAATGTGTATCTCACAAAAAATGTTAATAAGCATTTTGACAGCAAATGTTATCCAAATTTCTTCATTGTTAAATTTTCAAGGTACATTTTCTCCTTTATTAATTTTTCAGAGTAGCTTCTGAGGTATACAAGATAAATTCTAAATTACCATAAAAAATTCAGATTTTCTTTCCTTGCCATGAAAATCTAAAAAAAAAAAAAAAAAGTTCATGTTTCCGCATTATTTTAATTTCTGCAGTTTTAATTTCTTCAAAATCAATAAAAATAATAAATAAAAATATTTATAGCCTGATCCTTCATATTCTAGCTGAAAAACTTGACAGGTTTCACAGAGTTCTCAAAAGATCTGCTATCGAAAAGTACAAACCGAATTTTTCCCTCTTCATTACTATGTTCAATACATATAATATGGAAGATTCTAATTCTACGAATCTAGCTCTGCTGAAATATCAAGCAACAACGAGTCATTCAGATTAAATTTACAAATCTGAGACAGTCTGATACAAATCTGATACTGCGAAAGTGAAAAGGCGGTTAACGAAGCATTTTACTTCCTTATAATTTTTCATGGTACTTCATGAAGGATAGAAACACAGAGCGCGAAGCTCTTGTAAAATCAATGAGAAACTGCTGACAGTGAAAAATGTTATTGCAGAAATCTAGTATTAACTCTTTGTAGATATTTCGTAGTAAATTTATTAGAAAATTGCAAACAGAATCATTACTTATAATTATATTTACGTAATACTTCTGCAGTCCATGCATTTCACGCGCTGTTTAATCAACAGTCTTAATTTTACTCACTATTTAATTTGTCAGCACAATTTTATTTAAAAAGTAGAAGAAAATAACGGCTTTACTACCTCCTTTCAAACTTAACCTTCAATGTTGGCAACATGGCCTATTTGCACAAGTCGCAGCATTCTGTTTTCAGTATGAATGAATCGTTTCGTAATTTACGAGTTTGTATTCCTAAACTCGATTCGCGCATGCATAACCTCTACCCTCAGATTTTAGCAATCGAATTTCTAAAATGATACCTGGTCATAATATTGTTACGAATTTCACATTTATTTGGCTATTTATTTAGAATTGTAATTAGATTTGCTTCATGTTGCCTTAGCAACGCAGACGATTTTTTGAAGAGAAAGCTACGTCAAAAAAAAATAAATAAATAAATAAAATAACAATAAAAATAAAAGAACGCGTGCATTTAATGCTTAATAAATAAATATCTCGTAATTACTGTTGCCATCCAGAAAAGTCTAGAAAAATCGTGATTGTTCTACTGATAATTAAAAAGCTTATAAAAGCCGAGGTGAAACACCTTGTCTCAGTGCTTACTTGTCAGGAAAAATACATTAGGAGCACTTTGTTGCAAACTTCAGTGAGCCGGATACACCGCATCTTATGTGGTATCCCGGCGATAGATTTCCAGACTAGACTAGACTCATCTCAGTTAGTTGTTGTTGTTGCTGTTATACTTGTAGCTGTAAAAAGCGAACTGCTGTTTGTTTACTTAATGCTGTATTGATTGTAGCGATTTCGCTGTGAGATAGAACTATTTTATCTGTTTTGAACTGAGTTTTTGCTAAACGTTTGAGATATTGTGATATTGTGCGAAGATCTGTGAAGAAATATTTCAGCATTTTAATTTATTTCTTGTGGAAGGAATA
>KK122186.1:202713-233716 GCA_000611955.2 Stegodyphus mimosarum
AGTTAGTTGTTGTTGTTGCTGTTATACTTGTAGCTGTAAAAAGCGACTGCTGTTTGTTTACTTAATGCTGTATTGATTGTAGCGATTTCGCTGTGAGATAGAACTATTTTATCTGTTTTGAACTGAGTTTTTGCTAAACGTTTGAGATATTGTGATATTGTGCGAAGATCTGTGAAGAAATATTTCAGCATTTTAATTTATTTGTTGTGGAAGAATAAATTTTTGTTAACTTTTTAACGACTTGTGCATTCAATATATAACGAACCCGTACGCACGTAACAATATTCTGTTCATATGCTATTCATAATACTTGTTAATATAAAACTGAATCAATATCAATAGAATTCGTCTTTTATCTACTATTTAAAACAAAGGACGCATATTAGCTTTCATTAGAAAAGTTTTTGAAGACCGTATTCACATGCAAATTTCTCAACCGCGCGTAATTTTCCCCTTAGTTTTTTTCAATATATGATTTAAAAATTCCTTTTTGGTGGTAACAATGTAAAATATATGCACAAATAAGAAAATATTTTATGTAAGTAAAAAGAATATTATTGAAATTGACAAGTCTTTTAAAATGCTTCATATAATAACAATATGCTGTCTATGTGTGGTTTTTTAATGTGCTATGTTTATCATTCCTGCCATCTCTTAAGAAATAGTATGCGCCGCATAATTTTTTTCTATCGCTTTTTCAACCGTTAAAATAAGAAGAAAATAAGGAAGTAAATGTGGTATTCTCATCTTTGCCAACAAATAACGAACTATATCATGTACGTATTTATGTATGTTCCCCGCTTTAAGGAAGATCGGCGTTCACTGTTGCGTAAAGTTTACTGTATTCTGAAAACATACTAAAAATAGCCTTTTATTAAACATTCTCCTGGTCACATTGCCCATTAACACATTGCTATATAAAAAAAACTCAATATACTATAATGTTTTATACTACATATCACACTGAACATTGCACTATATTTAAAACACCTTAGAAAACTTATTTCTACACACGATATATTATGAGTATCAGCTGCATAATACACTGAACATTACTCTTGATTACATAACATAGACACTGGTAATAACTCTTTATTATATAACATAGACACTGGTAATAACTCTTGATTATATACAACAAAATTCTTAATACAGAGAGCTTAAACAAACTGTTAAAAATACACTTTGAGGAAAAAAAATTACAACATGCAGTCGTTACTTATTGCTGTGAATATAACATACAAAGTACAGGTGTCTTGTTTGGCAATTCACAACATTCTATATATGAAGCACAATACATTTCATACAGAATGGATTCATAATTGCTTTTCTCAATATCTTTCATCACGTTGCTCTACATACACTAGATATATTAGATACCGTACTTGCCATACATACATTATATACTATGCTCTTGAATACATTAAGTTGTAGTACTGCAATCATAGTTACTACGCTCCTTGCGACTCAAAGCATGGCTCTACATGCTACGGGCGCTTACGCATTTTACGAAGTGCTATACATAATGTGCTGTACAAAATACACTATCCCCAATACGCTGTACAATATTCTATTTATAATATCCTCATGCTTACATAATTACACCCATGCATTAATGTACTCATTACAAATATACATAATTGAACCATTTACATCTGGATAATATTATATTATATTTACATTTGTTTTGCATGTTCCCAGCCTAATGTTACTTTGCGCACTGACTCAAGGTGGACTTCTTGCAGAAGCCACTGGAAATCAGTATACATAAATGCTCTAAATCTCTGCGAATTGAAATCAGTACACTATTATTGTGGACTACATAAATCCAGTCCTAGTGCTTCAAGTTTGTTAATAATGCTTTTGAGCTTCCTGAGCTGGGCCGCCTGCTTAATGAATAAGCGTTTATACGGAATGTCAGTATCAGGAAGCCTCATGTGGCATGCTTCCGTGAGAGGGCAAGACGTAACGTAATGATCAGGAGTACCTACTTCATTGCAGACGCAACTGTCAGTTGTTGCTATTCCCCTTTTAAAGAAATATTGTGGAAATGGTCCGTAGTCTGTGATGAAACGGGAAAGAAAAGGGGCTGAGATGAGTCGATCTTGGGAAACTCTGCGGACAAAGTCATGGGTTCTACGGCCTTGCGGTATATAATCCCATTTCTCTTGCCATTGTTCCTGAGCTTTAATACGGCATACCCGCTTCAGATAAGATTTGGGAAGCGGGACTTGGACATCCTGTGCACAGATATTCTTTGCAGCTTCCTTTGCGTGTCTGCATCTTCATTGCTCTTGTGGCCCGTGTGCGCTTCAATCCATAAAATCTGGATATTGCAGTTATGCGCATTTTCTTTCAGCAAACGTTGTATATCTGCTCTTATTGGCGATGGATGGAACGGATCACGAAGAGCGAAGATTGCTGACTGACTATCTGAGAAAATGAAAATTTCTTTATTAAAAAAATTCATAGCTGTTGTGACAGCCTGGCGCAAGGCTACTGCTTCTGCCTGGAATACAGATCTGTTTATTTCAAGGTAACGTTTCCATGTTTCTAAGGCTTTATCATGATATTGAGTAATAAAAGCGGTGCGTGTCTCTTCGTTGATTTTTGAGCCATCAGTGAATATGTTGATGATGTTTGCACCTCTTGCTTCTTATTCCCGTATTTTCTGAGACACAGAGGTATGGGCACGAATGCCCAACCAATAACTAGCAGGATGAACTTTGAGTTGATAATTTTTATTCTCAAAGTCGATGGGACAAATGTGCTTCCTCTAAATGAGGCTGACTTCCTAAGAAGAGTGACAGTTGAGACAACTGCCTCTTGTAATGCTGTTATTGGTCCAGCTAGAACCGCTGCCACTGCTGTAGCCGCTGTCCTATATGTTTTTGTAATAGCAAGGACCAAAGGTCGTTGCATGCTATTAGGTTAACTTAATTTCCACGCAGTCATGGGTAAGGCCCAGTTAGCTGCCCCATACAAAACTATTTTTTCTACTACTGTCTTGTAAATAGTCTTGAGCATGTGGGGTCGTAATCCTCAATTTTTGCCCTGCATATTTTTAATTCTAGTCGCTATTCTTGTAGCTTTGACCCTTTGAGCTTGCAAATTAGGTATCCAAGTGAAGTTTTCATCCAAGATAAAGCCAAGGAGTTTTAATTCCTTGACCCTCTTGACCGTCACTCCTCTAAGCGTGATGCATGGATTCCTTATGATAGTTTGTTTGGGCTTGTGAAATATTATGTATTTAGATTTATCCTGTGATATTTTAAGGTGTTTCTCAGTGATTCTCAGATTTCTCAGATTTTCTAAGAACCAGATGACCTCGTTGCAGCTTTTCTCCAATTCGTCTCTGCTGTGACCTCGAACGATGAAAGTGGCATCATCCGCAAATGCTACTTACCTTTGTATGCGGCGGCCGATGCATATTCAGTATGGAATGAAATGTGACATTCCAGAGATCTGGCCGCGCATATGACCCCTGTGGACAGCCTGGATTTTGCTTTTCTTCACTATGCCGCCGTTATACACCGCAATAAAAGTGCGGTCACTGAAATAACTTTTAATTACTTGTAGAAGATTATTAGGCACTCTTGCCGCATGTAGATATTCGATGATGGCAGGCCACCACAGAATGCACTCTGTAAGTCAAGGCTGAGGACGGCCATATGCTGGTTATCTTCTTTGATCTTTCGAACTTCATCTTTGACAATGCCAAGAGTGGAACGGTTCTCCCTAAAGCCATATCGCACCTCTGAAATGTGGCCAGTCTAAGTTAGATGATGCTTGATCCTGAGGATTGCAAGCTTTTCATAAATTTTGCCTAATGCCGAAAGAAGACAGATAGGGAGGAAGGAGTGGATCTTTCTTGTCTCTTCCGGATTTCTGAAATAGAACCATTTGCCCCAGGACTTAGGAAAATAATGCAAAGAGAGGAGCTTATAAAAGTAGGTGACGAGAAATTTCGGATTCGCTCTGCGCACCGCTCTAATGATATCGTAATCTAGAGAGTCAGGGCCTGGAGCGTTTTTCTTCGGCAAATTTCGCATAATTGTAATTAATTCTGAATCAATAAAAGGTACATCGTTTGGAGTACCTGACATACCTGATATGCGACTGCAAGTCTAATGTGTCGTCCTCATCTGAAGGAAATATCGCATCTAGGATTCTTCTTATGGTTGCTTCCATGATATCTGATTCTCCCTTGATCATCAAAAGTGTGATGTAGAGTCGGTTTGAAAGTTTTATCGCTGGCTATTTTGTGCAGAACTCCATAGGTATCTCTATGACCAGTGCAGAAGGTTTTCCAACTTTCAAGTTTGGCCCGTAGGATGGCCTTTTTATATTTGGCCTGCGTTTTATTATATTCTATCGACAGTAAGACAGTAATTTTCTAGCGTCCTGATCTCTCTCTCTGCTTTTACGCGCCTACGCATAGCTCTAGTACGACTACGCTGTATTCTGAGTTCCCTGGTCCACCAGTTTGCAGCATGTAGCACTTCGGGTGTTTTGAGCGCAAAGGTGCTGTCACAGATTATTTGGAGGTCATTGATCAAATTATTGGTGAATTCTTCTGCGTCCTTGACAACTTTGGAGTCAGAGCTGAAGATGAGAGCGTTGGATCCGGCTATCCTTTGCCATTAACGGTTTCAAAGGCCGGCAGGCATTCAGGCTCATTATGAATGGATAGATCATTACTTGCCATAAAGGCTTTTACTGCGCGTCCTCTCAGATCCGTATGTGTTTATCCCCAGATCTCAGCATGCGCATTAAAGTTCCTCGACAGAAGGCGCTGTTCGTCAGAGTAATCAGCCAGAATTCTTTGTTGTAGATCTAGTGATTCAGATATGTCTGACGTGGGAGGGATGTAGACGTTGACAACTAGTATTCTAAGATTTTTAGCCTCAATTGCTATTGTTAATGCATCTCTAGTAGCTTTGATGATAGTGTGTACCCGTTTTTGTTTACAGCAAATAATAGCTACCCTTGGGGCTTCCACATCATGTGATTGGATGATGGTCCACGTCAAAAGGAGTCCATCTGCACTGGTGAAATAAATTAAGAAAATTTGCATATTTTATCGAATTGCATAAAAAGAACTGAACTGAAGGAGAAACCATTGCTTCTAGATAAAAATGCAAGTCTTCTACGTCAAATACGTAAGCGTACACATGTGTGTAGGCGGATCCAGCAGAAAAACCGGCTTTATAAGCGCGTGAAGGGTAAGAAGAATTGAATTCTCTAGCATACATCGGCGAATTTCTTGGTGTTATCTTGCAGTAATCGGTTAAATTCACATTGGAACAGTAAAAATGAGTAACCACCAACGTTTAGATGATGGAATGAGGTGGCGAGTTTTGGGAAGGCTAGAGGCAGGCTAATTCCAAGTACAGACATGCAGAGAGTTTAATTTAACACCCAGCGTCGTATGTAACCTATGGAAACAGCTCCAGGATACTGGATCCATCGAGAGAAAGCCTGACCAAGGTCGTCCAACAGCCGCCACGGCCAGAGAAGATCGCTATTTGTCCATTTTAGAGGGGCGTAACAGAGAGGCTACAACTTCTCAGCTCTCTTGGGATCTGTATGCAGCCACTGGAACCCGTGTAACAAAGGTCACTGTTTCTAAATGACTGAATGAGAGAGGGTTGTTTACCAGATGACTGGCTGTTTGAGTTCCGCTCACGTCTACGGACAGGAGAGTCCGATTAACATGGTGCAGGCAGTATAGTGATTGATGTGCGGAGCAATGGGCGACCATTCTGTTCACTGACAAATACCGCGTTAGCCTAAACACCGATTCTCGTCTTATTTTCATATGGAGAGAGCCAGGGACCCCCTACCTACCCTCCAGTGTCCGCAAAATCAACAATTATGGCGGTGGCGGTGTAATGATCCGAGCAGGCATCATGTTGGATGGCCGCACACCTCCCCAAGTCTTTGACAGAGGCTCTGTGACTAGTATGAGGTATAGGGATGAAGTCTTGGAGCCCTATCTTTGCCTTTTTCGGGGTGCAGTGGATCCCGAGTTCATTTTACAGAGCGATAACGCGAGGCCACATAGAGCTCTTCTGGTCGACGAATTTCTCGAGAGTGAGGATATTCGCCGGATGGATTAGCCAGCCAGGTCTACCGACCTCAACCGTAAAGAGTATATCTCGGACGCTCTGGGGAGGGCAATTACAGCTCGCAGTTCTCCTCCGAGAACCATCCAGGAACTAAAAACAGCGTTGCTGAATGAGTGGGACCAATTGCCGCAGGCAGTGATAAACTGCCTTATTTCCAGTACGACATCACGCTGCGAGGCTTGTATGGCTGAAAGAGGGGACCATACCTCCTATTAACCCATTTCTTTTGTGTCTTCTGAAACCGCTGTTTCAGACCTTCGGACTTCCATGAGTGTTACACACGAACATGTGTATATATTATAACTGTTGATTGTTTATTTTGTTTGTATTATATCAATTTATGTTTATACCAAATTTTATTAAATTCTGTATAGTAATTCTGGAGATCGTAGATCAAATATGAAAATTCTCTTAATTTATTTCACCAGTGTACATTGTTTGCTTGCAGGTATGGTTCCTGAGCAAGAATAAAGTCTAGTTCCGCTTCCATCGCTTGTTGAACCAGCTGGGCCGTTGCAGCTCTGGCTCTGGATATTTTCACTAAGTTTACAACAGTTTCATCATCTTTAATGATTTTAATTTGATATGCACTTATTTCTGCAGATCTGCATATATCAAGAGCTTTTTCTAATGTCAATTCTGTTTCATGTAACAATCTTGCTCTCACTACATCATCTTTAGTACCACAGATAATTTTATCATTTATTAGACTATCCGTTAATTGTGCAAACTCGCATGTTCTAGCTTTATTTCGAAGGTCAGTTACGTATTCATCTGTAGTTTCTGACGTGGTTTGATTTCTAGTAAAGAATAAATGTCTTTCATGTGTAATATTTTCCTTAGGAATAAAATATTCCATAAATTTTGTCTTATTATTGTTTTAATTTAATTTAATTTCTTTACCTTCTTCTATAGGAAATATATTATATATTTCAAGACCGCGAATTCCTGTTACATGAAGAAAAGTATTAACTCTTACCTTCTCTTCTTTATTATGTAATCCACTGGCTACTTCATATATTTAAAACGACTGCAGCCATCTTTGCCAATTCGAAACAAGATTACCATCAAATGTCATCGGCTCTGATAGTTTTAAACTTTCCATTTTGAAAGGAAAACTCCCGACACCATATAAAATAATGAGGGTGCACTTTTAGTTTTTAGATACTATTTATTGATAAACATAGAATGTATTATATTACAGAGAATTGCAATAACATAGTTCGATTTTTATATCTCTGTCTAAAGTATTTCCAATTACAAGTTAGTAAATATTAAATGTTGCCATTTACAAATTATTAAATATTAAATGTTACAGTTGATGTTTGACTATCGTCTAATGCTCGCTTACGCAAGCTTAAAAATTATCCAAGAGTCTACATAAATTTGCTGCTGTGAATATTTAATATGGTGAACTGCAATTAACATGAAAACATATATGACATACTGTTACAGATTTCGTATTTATCCAGAATTGTAATTAAAATTGTTTTATTTTCCCGTGCAACACAGACGATTTTTGAAGAGAAAGCTACGTCGGAAAAGTAAAAATAAAAGAGCACGTGCATTTAATACTTAATAAATATATATCTCGTAATTGCTGTTGCCATCAGAAAAATCGAGAAAATAGGTTCTATCAGAATGTTCTAGTGAATAATTAAAAAGCTTATAAAAGCCGAATTAAAACGCCTCAGGTCAGTTGTTGCTGTTTTTAAGCGAATTGTATTGCTTATTTAATGCTGTTATTGATTGTAACGAATGCGCTGCGAGATTGGATTAGCTTTTTCTGTTTTGAATTGAGTTCTGTGTAACGTTTGAGATATTGTGATATTGTAGGAATATCTCTGAGGAAATATTTCAGCATTTTGTTTTATTTCTTGCGAAAAGAACACATTTTATTAATTTTTTAACGACTTGTGCATTCAATCCATAACTAACTCGTACGCACGCAACAATACGATAGATTCGATAGCGATCGACTCGAATGAGAATTGAAACCTACGTTATCGAACATTTTCCTTCTGACTATGAGAAAACATTTGCTCTACGCATGCTCGAAATGGCTTCCACAAACCATATTACTTTTTTTTTCTCTTTTCTTTAGTCATGTTTATGTTTAATTTCTTTTATTATTCCAAAAAAAAAAAAGTATTCTCAGTTTCTAAATTTAGCTTACCCCGTCTAGGTTAACGTTCACTAATGAATTTTTTCATTTTCTCAGTCTTTCAACGTTATCTCCCTGTTTGGCTTTCGTTTCAAATATAATATTTAAATTTTCCCCGCTTCCTTTCGCTTCATCTGTTCACCGCCCACTTGGCAAAATGCCAGATGTGGTTTCTCGCCAACTTTGGCTCGCTTTTGCTCTTGTTTGGGCAGTTAATTAAAAATGTAATTTAAAAACAGAAATCAAAATACTCAATATATAGTATTGTTGTATAAATTATATTGTATGCGGTGAGGGGCGCGAAGAAAATTATGATTGAAAACTGGGCCACGAATAATGAAAGATTGAGAAACGCTGATCTATTTCATATTTTGTAAAACTTTAATGAATTTTTGATTAACAAACTCAACTATTTCAATGTGTGCAATGGCAACACTGTACAGGAAAAAAAATATCTCCAACGTGCGAGATTGTGTATCGGGAATTCTCAAGATATACTCTTTTTAAATAGTTTATGATATTATTGTTGAATTGAATTTTGCGGTTTAAATTCGAAGAATATGGTATTTAATAAATAGAGGTAACACACAAAATGTTTCCGGGAAGGTATTTATCTCTTGTAATCGCATCCTGTTTGTGCGGCGGCATGAAGCACACAAAATACATGACGAGCCGAAAGTCCTCTCGAATGGTTTGGTGGTTGGGGAAGATGGGTGGAAGACCCTTAGACTCACGTCACCTACATTATGTAGCAGAAGGCCACAAGACTTGGGTTCCTGAACCAAAGCCCGATCCCAGGGTAACAACTTCAGGTTTTCGATGTCATAGAGAACACATGTTGTGAACATAACAGTTTTGCATTGTCAAAAGATAGCAATAGATATAGAACGATAAGTAATATTTGTAGAGTGATTGCAATGAAGTCGTAAGTCATATCAGTCTTCCATAGTCTTTTAACTGTGAAATAAAACAGAAATGAAAGTTCAGCTATCGTCATAGAAGGGTAAGAAAATGACGTACGTCAGGGAGCAAGATCGAAGCTCAGATGAACAAGTGTTTATTTTCAGCCAATCAGGATGGAGTCGTCACGTCATGAGAACAAGTCAGGAGCTTGGAGATCGGTTGCTGGTAGAAGAGGTAAGATACCAGCATATACAGGCTTTATCTGGATAAAAAGGGGCGAGTTGTAATTTTGAGTGCTAAATTTCAGCACATTTGCTGCAAATAAGTACAAAAATTAAGGATATGATAAGATGCAAAAATATGAGGTAAAGTTAAATACAAATAATCGCAAATAGGTATAAATAGCCCATGAACAATATGGGAGAGGCTCTTTTCAGTATCATACATAATTTTGAAAATGAATGAATTAGTTAGCATCTTGTGGTAGAATTTCTTGGAAAGTTTTGCGATATAAACTGCGATCAATCTAATACTATGTTCTTCATGTATTTTGGTATTTATGTGAAATTATCTCGCTCTTTCTATTTGGTGGAAAGTCAAATTTTGAATGACTTGAATTTCGTTCATATTAAAATTGGAGGCAAATTGCCAGACGGAAAAGGCATAAGTAATAAAAGGACGCAACATAGTCTTATGCATAGGCACTTTGTTTTCTTAGAAAAGAACGAAATTCTGGCGAATTAAGGGCTGAAGTTTAGCCTTACAGTTCTATAACTTATAAATTAAATATATAATGTGGGGCATCCATGTTAGTCTTTGATCTAATATAACTCCAAGCTAAGTAACTTGTTTTGACCACAGACATTGTTTCTTTTCTTGAACATAATAGATGTTGTCTAATCCGCGTTGATTTTAATCTTCTCTATTTGAAGCGAGGACTCTACCATGTGTACCACTTCTGTATCCAAGGAGATTAGCTTGTAAAAGATCTCTCTTGTAGATCAAACATGATCGAAGACTTTTGAAATGTCAAGGTATAATCCTACCGTAGGTTCTTGATTTAAAAATCCTCATGAGATGTTTTAAATAATTCGAAGAAGTTTATGTACAATGCAGTGCCGGGGTCAGAATCCGCTCTGTTTAGAAATGAGAATACTGTGTTCTGTAGCGTCCAGAAGTGTTCTGTAGCGTCTGTGGAAGCCCAGAAAAGCTATTTGCTGTGTATCACAGCCTCTGTGATCTTGCTTACGCCAGGATGCAATCTGATTGGTCGATATTAAGTTGGAGAGTCATTAGGTTTTTTTTTGAAGCAGGAGATGTGAAAAATGTGCAATGCCTTCACCAGGACTCGAACCTGGAGCTCTGGAATACGCGCCAAGTATGTTGCCGTTTCAGCAAGGAGGGAAATCTGGAAGGAAAAGTAAAACACCTTATAAAGTGAGCTGATCCATTGGCATAGCAGGCTATCGGAGAAATTACGGCCGTTTTTAAGGGAGATAAGTGTTTTAAGGGCCGTTTTTAAGTGAGATATCTGAAGGATTAGATTAATGATGACTGTAAATTTAAATGTTATAGAATCTCTGTTTTAAATCCCCTTGTTTGTCGTTCTGTCAATTCCAGGGCTTTCCGAGTTTTCCTTTTCTCTTTTTTCTTTTTCCGAGTATGTTATTACCTCCGTTGGCTTGGCTGAGGATTATATTGTTTGCGGGTCAATTTGTTTTTAAAGTATTATGTAAGAGTACGTGAAACAATTTGTTCTGTCTCGGCGACAGATATGTTGTTTATCGTAAAGTGAGAAGTACAGTTATCAGCTAATGACTCATTTTCAGTGTAGGCGATCCCTTTATGACCGTTAAGGGCCGGAATATTTGTGTATCTTGGAAGTCGAGGGGGCTAAGTTAAGAGGTAGATGTGTCAAGTCGCCGTCGTCCGAAGAGGAAGTCGTCCTCAGATGGAATTATCATCTTGAGACAGCAATTCTAAAAACTGGCCCAGTTATCTTGTGTGTGTGTGTGTGTGTGTGTGTGTGTGTGCGTGTGTGCGTGTGTGTGTGTGTGTGTGTGCGTGCGTGTGTGTGAAAGAGCTCTGACGTCGTTGTGCAGTCTATTGACGATGGTTTTGTCATCAGGACATCTCGCGGGTTGCTGACTGCGGCTGAAAGTTCTGAGTCTTCTGAGAATTTTAACTGGAGGATTCTCCGATCTTTGGTTGAGTGGAACTTCAACCCTGGTATTTTTAAGGGTAGCGTGGAGTTCTTCCGGGAAATTATTAACTAAATCGTCTAACTCATTCTCAGTTTGTGCGGTGGGTTTAGTGTATTGCGTATCGTAGTTCTTTGATGACATTTCATCAGTTAATTTGAAGGGCCTTTTTTCTGGTGTGGTATTGCGACTTAATTCAGCATCTATAATGACAGAATTATGATCCGATGACTATTCACCGATATTTGGGATATAGGAAGGATAGTTGACATTCCTGATAAAGAAGATGTCGATAGTGTTGGCCAAGCTTTCGCTATATCCTGTTGGTTAATCTGGAGTGCAATTAAAAGGCTGGCATTTGAGGATGAGCTATTGATAGTATAAAGGTTGTTATTTTTGTAGTTCCATGCGCGATAATACACATTAAAATCTCCATCTATAGTAATTCTATTGTTGGGTTTCGATATTGTCTGCATATCTAATCAATATCTGTTGTGAGTCTGCGGTATAGTAAACAGGTGGAGACTAAAGTGACTGGTAGAGCTGTCTGTGGAATGATGTTAATAACTATTGCTTCAATGCTTGAAAACTGCAGAAGTAGTATGGTATAATGATGAATTAAAATGATGATTCCTCCAAAGGTATAATGATCTCTTTTGAGTCAATCCAATCAGTAGAGCTTGTAATTACATATGCGAACAGCCCTGTACGGACCAAGCATGTGTTCTTGTAGGAATTTATAAAATCCCTGAGTTCATTAATTTTTTGGGATAGACCACCTGCGTTTCAAGTGATTATTTTGAGAAGTTCAGATATTATTTGGTGCTGCAAATATCATTCAATTCAGCTATCATTTGCAAAAATATATGAAATTTATCAATGACAGTGTACATTTTTTAAACTTACAGATAAGATAATATTCAATTCATCCTTGGCAAACACAGATTGGAGTTCATTCATAAGAGATGTTAAATTGCCACACATAGCACTGTTAGAATTTTCAGAATTTGCCTTAAATGCCCTTGGAATTTAGGTTTTAATATTTTAACAATTTACAATATTTTACAGTTGGTTTCAGAAGCAGTGGAAGGATTGACCGGTGCATCAAAGCTAGTTTTGGGTTTTGGGACGATAGAGGTTTTTTTCTGCCAATACCTATGTGTAGCCTACTGCTGACTTCGTCAAATTATTCTTGTTTGGTCAGTTTGTAGAAAATTTAGGATTCTCACGATAAAACGCGGGATATCCTTTTTATCCTCATTTACATCAAGTAGATGCTCCAATTTTTACCTCTTCCAGGCAATTTTTAGTCTAGTGTCCTACTGAACATTCCACACATATGATTGTGGAAAGTTTCAGAAGAGTGATTTAACCTGATTTTTTTAGACGAATTTCTCTATTTTAGCAGAGAACAGTAGTAGATTTTTTAAATCACAGATTTTCTCCACATTGTTCATTGGCAGAATATGGAGGAGAAAAATCCTTAAAAGTGCTCGTGTCCATCTTTTCGTGATCTGAGTCACTTTGTGTACGGAGAAACCTCTATTTTTGATTTCCGTTATAATTTTATCACAGCTAGTGTAGATTGGAAATCCCTCTAACAGAACTTTAATGGGGAGTTTATGATGTAGTACTCAATCTGTGGAGTATTGAGTGAGCTTCGAAGTCTTGTGTGATCATAATCCGTATTAAATAATATTTTAATAAATTCGCCGTTAAGGCGGCCAAAAATTTAGTGTCGGTCAATTTAGATAATTCTTCTAAATAATCTGTCCATAAAAAGTCCAAAAAAATAAAATTCTGATACTCACCCCTTCCGAATTCCAGGTAGCCTCTTGTGGTCTTCAGTATCGCAATCAGGTTATCCAGAACTTGGCTCGGCTGCTCTAGAATTTCCTGCCTTTTGACAGATTTAATCACGATTTCCAAGGCGGTACACTCCGACTGTAAATTATCAACATTATCCTTTTGATATTTTATCATATCAGCCTCATTCACGGCCGCTCCCGAGGACAAAGTAGTAGGCATATCTATTGCAGCGCTATTGCCCATCAGCTTTGAGTCCACACATAAATAACAGAAAATCACTGTTATTCGCTTCCGCAATAAAGCTTTTGTCGCGGGATCAGGACGTGAAATGGACCAGACTTATCCTACGAGGTGCTTTCAAAATTGGGGCGAAGTAGGGGAAAATCGTACTGTCATCTGCATGGTGCTCAAGACCCATTTCAACGACAGAAGCAGTCATAAGCTTCTTGCACGATAAAATTTGTGGACTTAATCTCATTAGGCCAGAGACGTGAGGCTAGCGACAGTAATACAACAGAGTTTCTTTACTGATTCTGACACCAGCAGCAGTTTGATATTCTGTTAATTTATGGAGGACCCAAATACGAACTAATTTTTTCATAAGCAGTTCCTTATGAATAATTGTATGAATAGCCGCGGATACAAATTTCCTTCTGTATCATTTCGTAGGTATAGCAGTTACCATTGATTACAGCTGACACATTTTTTGACGAAAGGTTTTATATATTCTTCATCCAGGAGAGAATTTCTACTTTCATGAAATTCCGTAAACTATCTGAATGCAATGGCATGTGATAGAGCTTCATTTCCTTACATTAACTGTAAACATTGAAGACATTATTCTCAGTAAGCCCTACTTTAAATCATAGAAAATCATAGCGTGATAATCTTCTCGCGTCAACTCAGTCTTTCTTTCTTTCAAAATTTATTCTACAAAAGATAAATTGCAACTTTTGTCCCAAATTGCCATCTGTGGACATATAAAAAAGTTCAGATTTATGCATCTAATAAATAATTTCCTTATAGCTGATATTATCTTCCCTTTCCTAAAAAATTTCACAATCACCTACCCATGCACATAAAGTGTACTTTACATTGGCCGACTAATCTTGAATCCCCAAAGGCAAGCTGTATGTTCATGCCTGGAGTCGCACAATATTTAACGAATATGTCCTGGAATAACATAAGTTATTTCAAGGTTCATGCTTATTTCAATGTACTTCAAAAATGGACTCATGTCACATTTCAGGCAACTAAACATTCGGTTTAACTGGAAGCGAGAAAATTTTAATTTTCAGTCATAATTTATACAAACTCTGTTTTTATAACAGCCTGTCTTAAGGCAAGAAGACAGCGTTTTCAATAATTAACTCGTCTTCTGCAATTATTTTGTGTAAGCCAATTTCCCTTAGACAGTAATCGCCGAAGACATTTCTCTTCTTAGTCCTCATATGCTTTGTCATTATTCAAGCAAACAATAAATAAAATCGCAGTCCTTCGAATTGCAGATTCTAAAAACAATATGTATATGCGGAAGGTATTTTTGCTTCAAAATGTTTAAAAATCTGTCGATGCAATCATATCTTACACTTTTATAATCAAATAAAACTTTTATATTTTTCAAATATTGCCTTAATTTATTAAAATGTGTGATTTTGCAATGTACAACCAAATAAAATTTCTTTTGTGAGATATTTTTGACCAGAATATCAAAGTGGCAAAACAGCAATAAATTGAGATCAATTTTTAACAACATGAAGAGAGCCGTTATTGTTTCCGCTAAGCAAAATTCTTATTTCGGGATAAAAAGATTTATACTGCCATTTTGCTTGCAGGAATTATTTGTTGCAAGCCCAGTGTGCAAGCAATTCAGCTTACAAAATGCACAGTTACGTCTTGAATAAATAAATCTTTATCAAATATATCCATATAGCTTAAATTTATGGCAGTAATAATAATATTGTAGTAATGATATCTAGAGCTTGGCACTGCCATTAAATGCATCATTATTAAATGCATCATTTTGTGCATTGCATGTTTTAAATGCATGATAGATTTAAAAATCGTTTCGGGTGTTCAATCGTTTTAAAATTATTTAATGTTTAAAGTGAGGTAGAATAATGAATATGTTATAAATTTTCACTCTTCTATTATTGCTTTACATTTATATTAATGCATCGCTTTTATACAAGGCATCTAATGATACATCACTGATTAGTCTGAAAACAATAGCATCTTGATTCAAATCAGTTCAACAAGCTTCGAATGTAATATTTCAGGAAACGGAAAAATTAAATAGTGCCTTGCAATGAAAACCCGTAACTGCACAGCAAGTAGAATTCTTAAGAAAGTGATTAATGTGGGGTTTAATTCCACTTGAATAGGCTAGCTACATGAATATTTTCGTATTTTCCCATTTATAACGAAAATACGGACCAGTTTGTCTTAGATATTCCTCCATAAAGGCACTTTGCCTTTTCCTTAGGGAGATAGCCCTCTTTAAAAACTGAATTAAGGGAAAAAATAATATAAGATCAGGAATATGACTTTACAGCAAATGAGAGAAAATATTTAAAAAAAAATATTCTTCAGAAATACGAAAACTCTGCTGTAAAGATAAATGTATCAGCAGAATTAAAGAAGAAACAAACAAACAAACAAAAAAATAGCAAATCACATGACCAAGAATCAGTTAACAACAGAATTAATTTTTTAGACTTTTTTTTTTGATTGTAGAGCCAGCGCAAAATTAATCATAGGGGCACGCAAGTTGCAGTTGCGATGGACTCCCACCCATACCAGAGGTCCCCATATTGTTTAGCTCACTAATTAACAAAGCGGGGAAAAAATTGTGCTTTTTAATCCTTAAGGTTAGCTGAAGTGGGCCTCTCACTTCAAAAATCCGCTATTGTGTAGTAGTGATCTCACAAATGAAATGGAAATATGAAAAATTAAGTTCCAATTTTCATTTTTTAACAAGTGAAAACTTATATAATTACATTTGTGAGATTTAACCTTAACTATTTATAATTTAACACTTAAATAGCCAAATGATGCTTTAAAAACTTTGTTAAAAAATTTGACATATCTACTTTTAAAAACCATGCTATTTCTGGGCTGCTTCATGTTTAAAGCTTTCAAAGATAGTTTATAGAAACAGTTTAGTTCAGCAATTCTCAACCGGTGGTACGCAAGAGAAAGATAGATGGTATGCCAAGGAAGAAGGTATTTTAAACTACTCAATTAAAAAATTAAATACACCGAAAACCTGTTTATGAGTTTTCTCTAACACTCGTAAATTCATGCGTTCTGAGCTTTGTTCAATGTCAATACCCACTCATAGGCTTTAGCAAAATAATCTGTTTTTATTTTCACAAATATTCTTTGAGCCATAAACAGAACAAAATTTGTCATAAATGATGCTTTTAAAAGGAGTAATGGAAATGGATGTTGTATTTCATGGGCAATAAAAATAAGTTCCTACAAAAAGGTAATAGTATATCTATTCACTTATGTAGTTACCATTTGGCAACATATTCATATTTAGTCATATAAATCAAACCAAAACACAAATTTTAGCTTACTGCATAGTGTAACGAATTGGTTACATACTGTTTACGTATATAGTTTTGACAGTTTCAGTGTGGTGGCACCACTAAAGGTGCAACGATCATCATTTTGAGTTGATGTGCAGGGTGTGGACACCATCATTTGTGTTTACGAATTTTTTATTTTGGGTTTTTTTGTTATTTTGATGTATTCAGGGTTTTAAAATGTTTATAAGGTTTGTATTATTACCTAAAATTGTTATTACACATTTGTCTATCATATTTTTTGTAAGAGTTAAATATATTTTTTCAAAAATTGGAATGAAAACTTAGTTTACAATTTTTTGAGCATTTTTCATATTTTATTTCATATCAATTCTAATGTATTTTTTAATTTAAAAATAAAAATAAAAACTCATGCATTTAAAGCTTAATTATTTTACAGTTGATCGATTTATAAGCATGTCTACATTTTATGTCGTCATCATTCCCGGGTCATATTGCTCTATTTTTCAATTAGAATAATTTTTTTGCGTTGATTTACTATCTCTAACAACAGGTATTTTGTCTTCTTGTTGCATTGCATTCCTTACTTTCCTAAGCAATTTGAGAATATCGTCGTCTGTTTTTGAAGAACTCGTAATATATTGTGCATTTAAATATTTGCGAAAAAATAATAAAACAAAACTAGAGTTTCAAAGTGGAAAAATGACTCGCATTTACTAAGCGGAAATGAGTTGATTAGGTGGTGATGAATTCAGGACAATCTATTAGCACTAAGGATACTGAAAAGAAAAGAAAAAACAAATTATAGGAAATATAATGAAAGTTATTTATCGTTAGGGTTTACTTTCAATGGAGATGAAATGGACTCTCAACCTCAATGTGTTGTTTGCGGTGAAAGTCCAATCAAAGTGTGAAACCATCGTTTCTTAAGAGACATCTTGAATCTAAGCATGACAATTTAAAGGATAAATCTGAAGAATATTTTAAGAGGAAATTATCGGACTTCAAAAATAGTAAACAAATAATGAAAGGTTTTGCTACTTCAAGTGAAAAAACTTTGGAAGTTAGTTACCTAGTAAGCTTAAGAATTGACAAGACTGGGCAAGCTCACACTATTGGAAAAAACCTTACATTACCAGCAGCTAAAGATATCGTTTTAAAATTATTTAACGAAAAAGCGGCTAATGAACTTAATAACATTTCATTATTAAATGATACAATACGTCGACGAATTCGTGAAATGGCAGATTTCATAAAAGAAACACTTTATTTCGTATTGCATTTGGAAGATATAACGAACTTTGTTCAATTATTAGTTCACATACGTTTCGAAGACGATAGAAGAATTGACAATGAGAGTTTATTTTGTAAATCTCTTCATGTTACAGCAATTGCAAATGAAATTTTCAAAGTAAGTGACAGTTTTGTGTCTGAGAATGATATTACTTGGAATAAGTGCATTGCCTATATCAGGACTGAGTGTTCTGTGCATACTTTTGGCGAACATTGTCGTACAGTGTCAAATTCGTGATCTCCAACAGGGAGCTGAATGCAGCTATGTTCTGGTACGTGGTAGAATAACTGCACGTAAGAACGATTTAAAATCCCCTTTTATTAAACCACTATTTACAGCCACTTCCCAACTTGGAAGGGATAAGAGCAAATAATGACCGCACTTGGGTCTAAACTGAACAATCAAATAATTTAAAATAACGCTGAGTAGAAAATTAAGTAGTCGTTGCTCTCAGAGCTTTAAACGCGAGGTTGGCCTCTATTCTAAACTATCAATGGTGCGTAGCAAGATTTGGCTAATACTACGCACTTAGATTATTTCAATAAGTATTAGAGTAACAGCGCTAAGGCTTAGAATTTAAATACTAGCTAGTCAGGCGAACGTCGAACGGAGCCGAAGCGATCTGAGACTGAAAGCTCTCTCACACTGAGAAGTTCCTTGCTAACCTTTAAGTACAAAACTTTTCACCACTTCAAATTAGCATAAAACTGAAAGCTGTCGCGCTCGTTCTAGAGGGAAGTTGAAAATAAGAGTTAACAGGAAAGAGAAATTGACATAAAACTTTGTTAGTTTAAACTAAAACCTTACACCTATGCAATGACGTATCTCGGGTTTTAACAGGGAAACATTCGGGTGTTATTTCCAAATGTAGAAAAGTTGCACCTGAAACAAAATTTACTTACTGTTCCATTCGTTGTGAAGCTTTAGTAGCCAAAACAGTCCCCCGAAAATCATTTTAGATCAAGATTTGAAAATCATTAATTTTATTAAAAGCTGAGCTTTAAATTCAAGAATATTTACAATTTTATGCCAAGAGATGGGCAGTGAACATGAAACGCTTTTGTTACATTTCGAAGCAAGGCAGTTATCCAAAGGCAAAGTTTTAAATCGTCTTTTGAACTTCGATCAGAAATTCAAATTTTCCTCCGCGATTCAAAATTTGAATTGCAAAAATATTTATTCAGTGAATTAGGATTGGCACATTTAGCTGATATTTTTGGAAAGTTAAATGAATTAAATTGGAAATTACAAGATCAAAGTGTTAATTATTTACCATCAGAGATAACATAAATGCAATTATAAAAAATATCGAGTTAGTAATCAAAGCATTGGATAATAAGATTTTGGGCTTTTTACCATTTTCAAAAAGTTTTTTAACCGAGAATAATTTGAAAATAAAAGAAGAATTAGCATCCGACATTAAAAATCATTGTTTTTCGTTGATGTATACCTGAATATCGTGTGAAGAAAAAGAATAATTGACAGAAATTTCCTGTGATCGTACAGATCGGAGCTTTCAAAAATAACACACTTGTTAACGTTTGGCTGAACTGGAAAAAAAAGGAATTTAAAGACATTTCAAATAAAGTTGTTAAAATTTTATTGCCTTTTTGCACAACCTATTTGTGCGAACAAAGGTTTTCTTCTATGTTATATTTGAAACATAAATACAGAACAAAATTAAAAGTGGATTCTAATTTACGGTTAAAAACTGAGTGAAATAAGACCAGACATAAGGAAATTGATCTCTCTTACACACGCCCAAATTTCACACTATGTTTTAAAGCATTATAACTTAAATTTTGATAATTAAAATGGTAACCAGTTTTTAATCTACTATTTTTTATGTGTGCGTATTTAATACAAACAGCTAATAGATTGTGCAAATGGCAAAATAATTTTTTTTAAAATATTTCTATTGAAAAATTGAAAAATAATTTTTTTCAAAATATTTCGATTGAGAAATTGAAAAATAATCTTTTTAAAAGGCAGCGGTGGTACTAAAGGTTTTCAGTTTTTGTTTAGAAGGTACGTGTTAGTCAAAAAGTTGAAAACCGCTGCTTGAGCTGAATTGAATCGGAATTTGGAATGTGCGTGAAGCGTATTTTAGCGTTACCAATTACTGTTGTTGGTAAAGAGAAAAACAAACTTAAAAATTATAATTTAAAAAAATGTAAGCTGTAAAGTTTCCATAGAGTAAGAAAGGAGTAACAAGAACATGTTGAAGTCTGGCTGTGATTTCATTAAATACTTTGTACAGTAAAAAACATTTCTCATCCCTTTTAATTTTCGCGTGGGAGTTTAGCATTTTGTGAATCTTCGATCGCATTCATGACAGAATGGATAAGACCAATGAATGCTTATAGTTCGACCTGCGTCAAACCTCAAAGAACGGGCTAGCGGCAGGGGCGTTTTTATGATTTACTTATGTGTAACGGGAATACGAGACAGTGCCCACTTCGTAGAGTGAATATCAGCCAGTTCTCAATCTCTAAATTCGGAAAATTTTGCGAAAGTGTTTAGTCCTTCATAAAGGCATCGTTTCCTTTAGGAAGTAATCGTAGGTCTCTTCACCATAATCCAGTAAATCCCAGTTCTTCTTTCTGTTCCTAAAATCCATATGATTAATAACCCCTGTAAAATTATGCTTCATATGAGAAACGTTGGCCAAAAAATATACTTCCCGAGACGGAACGTTCCTCTGCTACCTATAGCTACGCTACTGGGACTACAATTCTTGAAGTTGGACATGGAATATTTTTCAACGTAACTTTTGGAAAACTAGTATTCTCGGCTTAGTTTTGGAACTGAGGAGTGATGTATGTTGTTGTTTTAAAGAAGAAACGCTGATCACAGTTTTTATAATGCGGAAGTCATGTTTTTTCGTCTGAATTATATTAAATGTAACAGCTTTGGAACTGTAACGAAGGTTAATTTTTTCCTTTCAAGTCCCTAGGCTAATTCGGAAAGTCCATACGTTAACAGGCAGTTAGTATGTGATACTAAAACTGAAACTTACAGCACGCTTGTATAAAACGTTAGTTTTGCATAAGGCAATGATTATATTTTAGTGAATCCTGAAACTTTCATATTTCAAGTGAATTTTGTGGAAGACAGTTTTGCAAGATAATATCCTGGATTAAAAAACTTTTAAGCATTTTTTTCAAAAATTTTAAGCTGCAGCTTCTCACGTATGCTCATTTTAATAGCTTATGTAATATATTATAGAATATACGTTTTTTATCAATGGGGCGTGATAAAATATTAACAATAATTATATTGTTGTTCATATGATAGAATTCCTCCTATGAACAGAAAAATAATCAATAAGTATTCTTTTGATAATAAGGGGGAATATATAAACTCAGTAATAAGCAACAGCTGCGTTAAAAATGTTTGATAAATATAGAAAGGAAACTATACATTCCAAGAATGTTTTACCCTAAAAAGATATATTTGCTTGGTCTTATCTTCAATAAATAAATTTTTTTTTTCGATCTTCACATCACAAAAAAAGCAGCTTTCTGAAGAGGGTATTATTAGCCCAAAGGGATTTGAATCCCGAAGGACTATTACTTTCGTTTTGGCATTGCGTTTTGCGTCGTTTCACTTTTCAATTTATTGCTTATTTTTTTTTTTTTTTGGACGTAGCTTTCTCTTCAAAAATCGTCTGCGTTGCACGGGAAGATAAAAAGGAATTTTAATTACAATTCTAAATAAATAGCCAAATAAATGTGAAATTCGTAACAATATTCTCTAAAACTTTAATAAATTTTTCATTAACAAACTCAAAGATTTCAAAGCCAGCAATACCAACGTTGTACAGAAAAACATTTTTATCTCCAGCGCGGGAGAGTGTGTACCGAAATTTCTAAAGATATGCTCAATTTAAAATTATTTGCGATATTGCTGTTGAACTGAATTTTATGGTTTAAGTGCAAAGAACATGGTATTTAATAAATAAAGGTAACACACAAAATGTTAAATAAACGCCCCTTTGGACGTAATCAAAATCTGAAATCTTTCAAATTTTCTCTTTTTCAAAATGAATTGCTTTATTTATTACAATTTTTATTGTAGAGCTTGGACGAAATACTCCTGCGCGAACTGTGATTCCTCTTTCCACAATGAGTAAACTATTTTCTCCCTTCCCCGACTTTTTTACTTTCCCTGTATTAGCATGTTCTCATACATATTGCTCTTTCTTTGTCTGTGCTTGTATATGCGCTCGTTAACATAGGCTGTCTTTGAGCTAATAATATGTTACGATTTTCTAACAAGTAAAAATTATCTTTACATTCATATCTGATGTGTTTCATTCAATACGTTGGGCAATTTCAGTATGTTTGGCTTTTCCCATCTTATATGAAAAAATATTAAAATATGCTCATCTTTGAGTTAGTCATAAAGGGCAAACATGTTTATTTATATTCCATTATACATATTATGTTATGGCCACTGAAGAATGAAGTTAGAACTCGCATTTGACATTTTTCTAGTTGAAAATTGTTCAATCATTAAACTGAAAGGAATCATTCTGTAATTCAAATCATTAAATGATTATTTATCGATAGATGAAATAAATAATTTTTTAGGCGAATAGTTATAGATCAGTTCCTTAGTAGTGAATGAGAATAAAATTAACATTAAGTATTGTAATCGTGAAAAATTTCGCGTATAATATTTCAACGCAAATATCCATTTTGATCTTTCCCGAATCCATTTTGATTATTTTTTGCGTGATGACTGTACGTACAGACCGAATAAAGGACTCTTTTCTCCGAAACGGATTACAAAATGAATTCAAAATGGATGGAAAAATGGATCTTTTCATGAACTCTGTACGTACGTACATATTTATCTCCCATAACTCAAATATGATTAGCCATAGAATGTTGAAATTTTCTATATATGACTCCTATAACATCTAATTATTCACCTACTTTTTATTGCAAGAGACAGAATCAAAAGCATATATATATATATATATATGTTACGTCCAAAGCCCGAAGTTCGGCCAGTTCCCGAATTGGGCGGCCATTTCGCACATTGGCCGCGTCGTGTGACCAATGTCCGATGTACTGGAAATGAATAGCGTATATGCGACTTTGGCCGGCAACTTCCCGAAGTGTCCGCAACTCCCTGGCCAAAGTTCGATGTGCTGAAGCAAAATTGCTCGGTAAGGGGAGCAGCTCCCTACCGAACAGTCTAACCGAACAGAAGTGAGTTTTCCATTTTGCAAGAAAAACTACTTACATTGGCATCCATGGACACAGAGGAAAAATCATAACGAACCGTTGCCTCTTCACAATCGCTGACCGACGGCCAAGGCTACACTCGATGCAGTTGCACTACCAAGTGTTCAACAAATCGCTGCAGATGTAAAAATAACAAACTGCTGTGCAATTTGAAATGTCATAAAAGTTCATCTTGTTGTAACAAATGATGATACTGATAATTTTCTGTAATAAACTAATTCAGTAGATAATGTGATTATCTTTTTGTTTGTTTTCTCCAAGGGAGAGGAAATTTTCATAAGACACCAGGAGGTTTCTGATACTGTGACATTTTACTCACTAAAACTTCTCCCTTCAGACTACAGCCCACCTAGGGCCACCGTACCTCCTTGGCTTTTGTTCCGAAGGACGATCCTAGGCATCTTAGAGGGGCGTATTCGTCGAAAAACTCCTCTGTGGCAGCTATAATGTGATTATTATTAGCATTACGGTATACAAACACCCAAAATTTGCTCATGACCTTTTTCTTTCTGACTTTGACCGATCGTCCCATTCCATTTCGCGAACTGGCTGGCCAAACCCCGAAATCAAGGAAAAATCGGACATTGGCCGGTCATTGTGAGGTGATATTGGCTGTTTTGCGATTTGGTCTGCCAATTCGGGAACTGGCCGACTTCGGGCTTTGGCCGTAATACATACACTCTAAATTCGAAAGCTTCGTATCCGACTCCAAAGGAGTGACATCCCTCTACCCCCTAATGCCAAAATAGCAACAACCTCAAAGGAGCGACTTTGCGCTCCATTAAAAAGCTGTCCCTTCTCACACACAAAAAAGGAGTGACCCTTTCTTCGCTCGCTCTTCTCAGTAGCGAGATACGGCTAGATATTCGGGTGAAAGTATACACATTACAAGGAGTGATCCATCTATTGCACCTTTTTTCTATTATTTTAATTTGGCTATTCAGTTTGTCTATTGCATGTTGCGGGTTTAAGGAATTAGTAAGTATTTCCGTATCATCGGCATATTTAAGGATTTTTGCATTTTGCGGCTTGGGCATGTCACTTGCATATAGATTAAAGTTTGCTGGAGAGATGACGGAACCTTGAGGTAGTGCTCTATGAATATTTTTATGTGTGGACAGAGCATCACCACAGCGGTATGGAAGGTACGAGCTTCTAAATGGGAAATCATGATATTTAAGAAACTTGAAGGAGGGTTCAATTTCGATAACTTGTATATTAAACCAGCATGCCACACTCGATCGAAGGCCTTTTCGAAGTCGAGGTAGCATGTAGCAACTCCGTTTTTCTTCTGAAATTCAACGGCAAGGAATTCTATGAAATTAAGAATTTGATGCGATGTTGAATGAGCTTTTTTAACCCCAAACTGCTGATCGTCTGTATCAATTAATTTGTCAGTGAAAATTTGGAGTCTTGAGGCAATTACGCGTTCAAAAACTTTGCTGATAGCGGGGAGAAGGCTGATAGGTCGATTAGCTGGATACTTCTTTTGGATTTTGGATTTTTGCCTGGTTTCGGGATCATTATTACAATTGAATGTTTCCATTTTTTCAGAAAATAAGAGAGCCTAATACACGAATTAATTAAATTTCACAGTAGAACTATACAGTTTTTCGGTAGAGCTTTAAGGGCTTCATTACTTATGTTGTCAAAGCCTCTGGCTTTTTTATTCTTTAGCTTCTTGAGGATTTCTTGGATTTCTTTGGGAGAGGTAAATTTTACATAACCTCTGTTGCTTTTAAGTTTAATTTCTTCGACTTCGTTATTGATAGTGTAGTCAAAAGGATCGATTTCTTCACGTTTCGCGAAAACGTTTTCAAGGCTCTCCGCCATGACTTCAGCGATTTCCGTTTCTGAGTTGTGTGTCATACCTCTGTGCGTAATAAGGTGAGGAAGATTTGCTTGGTTATTGCGAAGGGATCTTGCAATTTTCCAAACCGTGTGGGGTTGCATTTCTAAATTTTCAAGAAAAGAGTCCCATTTATTGGAGCGATAGCTAATTATTTCCTGTGAAATTTGACGAGTGAGGTAATTCACGTAAGTCTTGTCATTTTGATCTCTTGTGAATTACCAATTTTTCCTGCATCTGTTTCTTTCTTTTATAAGGTTTAAAATATAATTCGGGAGTTCTTGCGGAGAGTAATTTTTCTGCGTATAAGTTGCTGTGGCTAGTGCCTTTTGAATATGTCCGTTAAATTTGTTAATTTCATTTTCAACTTTTTTGGGATGGTTAATTACTATGCTACTGGAGATATTAATAAGTTCATTTTTATAGATAGTCCAGCTAACTTTAATCTTCGGTTTAATGAGAGGTGGGTAGAAACCATAAAAGTCGAATTTTACAGGGAAATGATCAGAGGATAATTCTTCCGTCACTTCTAAGTATGGAGTAGAGTGAATATTTTTCAGTATCAGGATGTCAAGGATATCCCCTCTTCCATTAAAGTGATATCTCGTTGGAACATCTGGAGCGATGATTCTGATGTTGCTATTGAGTGCATAGTTATTAAGAATATTTCCGTTGTTGTTATTGATGCTGCAATTCCAGTTTGTATTCTTGGCGTTCATATCGCCGGCGATCAGGGTTGGGTAATCAAAATTGGTCAGGTTATCCAAGTCAGAATTAGTTAAAGTATTCTTGGGTGGGTTATATACTGAAATAAACAAGAAAGGAACGTTGAATCCAGTATAAATTAGAGCTGCAGTGGTTTCCACTCGGCCTGTATTCGGGATATTGAAGGTAGTAAACTTAATATGATTTTTAATTAGTATGGCGGTGCCGCCTCCTATTATGAGTGCGATCTTGTCGGACGGCATTATAGCCTTGAATTTTGAATTTAAGATTTGGGTAAAGATGGGTTTCATTTAACATCATTACTTCGATATTGTGTTTGTTCAGATAATTCGCTAATTCATATTTCTATTTATTTACTCCGTTGGCATTAAAGAAGGAGACTTTAAGGAAACTAATAGTAGTTGCAATAAAGCTTGGGTTAAACTGTGGGCCTCTAGAAGTCATAATTTTGGTTCATATAATATTCGATCGATTCCATGCCGATCTCGAATTTCTCTATTAAAGTCTTGGCAGACTTGAATTTCATGAAAAATGCTTTGGCTTGCATAAGTTGCGCTTTAATCCATTCGAAGAAATTTGGTGTTTCCTAATTGGATGGTTTTTCTCTGCTCCACGCTGAAGGTGGGTCAGGGATATTCTGTAGATTGCGTGACGGCAATTTAGGGAAGTCATCTTCTTTTAAAGTAAATCCAGGTTTAGTATTTTTACTATTTGAATTTTGCTCGGCTTTTCGCTCTGCAATTCGCTTCTTGATGTTTTCTGGGTTTTTGCTGCATCCGCGGTAGAATGAAACATGATTTTGTCCGCAAAATACACAGACAGGCTAGTCTATGTCTTTTTTAGACTTACATAAGTAAGTTTCGTGCATTTGTGCGCATTTTAAACACCGTGGGGTGTAATGGCACAGGTCCCGTGTATGCCCATATCTTTGGCATTTATGACATTTAACCAGACCTGGCCGTGATTTATATTTCACAGTCTGGACATTAAGGCCTCTCAGCTTCTTAATTCCGAATATCTGCTTTCCTTCTTCGCTTCGTTTGACGTCAGCCACGAAAACTGGCAAATTGACGATATCTCCGTTCTTGATGGCAGTGATTTGCCTTATTTTTTCGACTGGTATGCCTAGATCTTGTATTTCCTTCTGTAGAATTTCGATTTTTGCGGTGGCCGGAAGTTTCTTAATAGCTGCCTTAATAGGCTTCTTGGAATTCATTTGAAAAGTATGAAAGGGAATTTCCTTATTTTGCAAATATTTGGTGATTTCGCGGTACTGGTCGGGTTCGAAAACTCTGATTATGAGTCTTCCTCCTTTTAGGTCTCCTGTATAATTTTTGATGCCGAGTACACCTTCAAAATCGTCTTTCATCTTGTCCCAGTTTCCGTTAAAATCGGCGAGAACAATTGGTGGGATATGACCCGCGGTTTTCTTTGGGGTTTCAAAAAGAGTACCATTTTGAGCCCCGTAATTCATGTTAACCTCATTTTCTAATGGTTCAAAAGTATTTTTCTGGCTTAGGTAATCCTTTTTCGTATTCGAATAATTTCTTTTATGTGTTTTGCGAGGAGAGGTAAAAGCTTCGCTATCAACTGTTTTCTTTTTGCCGATTCCTCCGCTAGAAGTTCTTTTTAGGTTAGCTGAATTCGATTCCTTTTTGGGGGTAGCTGGTGTTTTTAAGAATTTAGTCTTACTATTAGGAGTGGGAATAGCATTAACTATTTTTATTTCAGGTATTTTACTATTTTCCTTTTCATCTAAGTTATCATGTACGATACAAAGATTTTTAAGTTGATCTCCCATAATCGTAAGCCTAGGATCAGCTTTCGGTAAATTAGAATTTTTTAAACTCTCACTTTCTATTTGGAAGTGGTTAATTTGCATAGATAGGCGATTGTAATCGATATGACCTTCATTACTCTCACGTATCTGCTCAATTAAACTACGTACATTTTTATCCTCTAAACTGCTCATTTCTTTCTGCTTAACCTAAACCATTGGCCCGGTAATGCATGCTCAGAAATAAACAAGTCAAAAAGAACTTACCAGACGCTTCAGACGCTGATGAGACAGGTAATCCACTGAGAAAACACGAGTGCTGTACACTAAGGGCGAATGGAGCGACCCGATTGTTGAAGATAAGTTTTGATCTTAATTAAAAATAGCATTCCTATAAAAACAATATGTTCTTTTTAATGAGAAGAAATAATCACCGACGAGCCAAGAGCAACCGCCCGATATTGACCACCAACTGAGATGAGTCCAGTCCAGTTCAGTCCAGTCAAGTATTGCCGGAATATCGTAGCAATGCACGATGTGTCCGGCTCCTGATAATTTGCCCAAAAGGCACATGATATGGGTAGGTCCAGGTAGGTGAAATACATACATGAAAAAGGAGGGGGTGACCATGCATCCCCAGGTTTAGGAAAACCAAAAATTATCACAATCGGCGCAGCGACAAGGAGAAAGGAAACGCAAAACCAGACAAATGGCCTAGAGCGCAAGAAATATAAAACACATAATATCAAATTAAATACAGACACAAATATGAAATACAAACATAAAGAAATACAAATATGCAATGATAAAAATACAAATATGCAAAAATGGTGAAAATAAAGTTGAATAAGTAGAATATATACATTACGTACAGACCAGCAAATAGATAGCAAAAGTAAGTGCCGGGTAAGTGCTTTACTTGGGAAAGTTTAAATCACATATATGTGCGGCATAAGGTCTGATATATCTGTCCTCTATGAGAATTTCATAGTCAAGGGTGTTGGAGATATCGAGGTGTGGGCAAGTGAGAGCCCTGTTGAAAACTTGTCATTAATTCGAAGAAGATAATCTTTGACAGTTTCAATCTTTAAATCTCTGTGTAACATATCGTTGGACACAAAGTAATGGGCATTCGTAATCAGCCGTAAAAACTTGTTTTGCATAATTTGTATTCTGTAGAGGTCACGTGGTGTAAAAGCTGCCCAGGCCGGGGAGAAAATAGGGCGCACTATTGCCGTATAAAGGTGCTTCTTACGTAACAAATCCAGTTGCGAATACTCAGTCCACGTAAATTTGTGATTAAAAACAACACCTAGGTAATTGGCCTTTTTTACAATTGGGACTTCTACGTCGAAAAGGGTAAGTCTGACATTTAAGGACTTTTTAGCCTTCTTCTTGCTAATAATAAGTAATTGCGACTTAGTTGCATTTATGACGATTCGCCATTTGGTGCACCAATGCTCCGTGTACGGAATTGTTTCTTGAAGTTTAGCAATTGCAATGGCCGGACTCAGGGATCTCACCGCCAGCGCCGTATCATCGGCGTAGCACCCCAGGTAATTATTTAATCCAGTAAATGGTTTCGGGAAATCTGACACATAAAATAGATATAAAATTGGGCCAAGAATAGAGCCTTGGGCCACGCCGGCAACTGAGATGAGGTGTTTCAACTCGGCTTTTATAAGCTTTTTAATTATCAGTAGAACAATCACGATTTTTCTAGATTTTTCTGGAGGGCAACAGTTTTCATAAGATATTTATTTATTAAGCATTAAATGCACGCGCTCTTTTATTTTTATTGTTATTTTTTTCGACGTAGCTTTCTCTTCAAAAATCGTCTGCGTTGCACGGGGAAATAAAAAGGAATTTTAATTACAATTCTAAATAAATATCCAAATAAATGTGAAATTCGTAACAATACGTTTTAATATATAGTAATTTAATATATTTCAATAGATTTCTTTGCGTTGATAACGAACAAACCGGATTTTATTCCAGGAATATGTGATATGATGATGATTTAGAAAAGAAAAATATGAGATGGACAATTTTAACAGAAGCTGCATTTAAATAATAATCTTTTGAAGACTTTAATTTTTCAAAAAATTCGCAGAACAAATAGAGATTATTACGCGACTATTATCTGGGCTTTATTTGATGACGATGAAGAAAACTGAAATATTGAATTTTAAACCAAAATAAGACATGAAGAAATGAAATGAACAAACGCGGTTTGCAAATAGTATAAACGGACTGTGTAAACGAAGGATCGCTACGTATATTTGAGTGACCGAATGAATTAGAGCATTATATAGAGCTCATATTATTATTATGAGCGCTCAGCATTATAAAGTAAATTTATTGTTGACTAAGAATCGAATTAACGATTTCCTTCGCAAATAACATAAATATTAGCCAATTTCCATCAGAAATTTTTCCAGGATGGCATTCCTTTTACGATTACAGTTACGTGATTTGTCATAATCAGCCATATAATTTTTCCGCAAACCTACAATCTGTTTAAAAAAGCACCTTAATTGCAAAACCAATGAAACGAAGCGCGATAAACTAGGTACTTCTTTTTTTGATGAAGAATCAAAATTAGAAAGCTAGCTGAAAAACAAAATAATTTTTGAAAATCGCTCCGACGGTAAGTAATACTGCTTGTCCCTCGTCGATACAGATGTGTCATAATATTTTGAATTACTGCAATGATGATGATAATTAAAAGAAAAAAAGGTAGAAAAGAAAATTTTAAAAAATTCACCGAAAAATAATCATCTCCTTGAACAAAACCTTGGTGAAACATCAGATAACGTGATTTATTACGTTTTCAAATTTTCGGCATCCGAAATGCTCGTTCCACCTTGCTGGCTGACTCACGTTCTGAACGCTAGAAGTTACGGTTTTCGAACACGCATAATGACGTCACGAGACATTGGAAACGCAATGGTATCATCCTAACTCTCACTTTTTAACAGTTCTTTTGCTGGCACGTCAGTGGACGTTTGAATTCAAGTTTGCGCTGTTTTAAAAAAAAAAGAAAGAGAAAATGATATTTATCTTATTTTGTTTGATATTTTCATCTACATCCTTTGGGAGACATTCTCTTTTGGCAATCAACTCAGAACCAGGGCCAGTGAGTGCATATTTATAATATTTCAATTTCTAATATAATTTCATTAATACGTAATTTCATGCATTTTATATAATTGTGCATTAAACTAAATTGAAAAATGTGAAACCCACAGTTAGTGTAAGTTTTAACAGAAGATTATTATACAGTCTCTTTAAGTCTTGGTCTTATTAATTTACTTTTAATTAATTTCTTATGTAT
>KK122188.1:0-25486 GCA_000611955.2 Stegodyphus mimosarum
TATACCACAAAGGGCTGTTTCTCCCCTTTTTGGCGTCAAGGCTGTTCTCCGAACAATATCCAACTTTTTTTTTTTTTTAGTATAAGCAACTACGGGTTCTTATCGGAAGAAAACTCGTAGGCTATTCAAAGCATAGTCAACGTAATTTCCTTTAGCTTTCTTTCATAAAACAAAAATTTTACCTAATGACGCAAACGCGGTTCCTCCTCCATAAGGTACTGAAGGCCCAAAACAAAGCCATAAAGTGTATTTGTCATCTGCTGCAAAGCCTGCAAGACGATAACTCGCCATGTTGTTCTTGCGACTTATCTCACTTGTTTGACAGTACCATCAGCGCACGAAATTCATTATGGCAAGGAGAGCAAGATTACGCCTGTCGCTGTCAAGAGCCTTGAGCACCATCTAGGCGACAGTACGACTGCTCAGTTCCGCTCCCAGTTTCGATAAAGAGCAGCCCCTTTTTATACACTATACATTTACAAACATCCATGCCTTCTCCGGGATTCGAAGCTGGACCCTTCGGTAGGCAGTCAGCATCTAACCACTATCCCAGTTGGACGGCATATAAGTCGCCATTCCAAGTATGACCAGAAAGGAGACCGTTTCATGCAATCAGAACAAAGCTTAGAAAAAGGGTCTGTGCATATTTAGGTCAGTTGCAGCAGGAGACAGCCGTTTGACAGGGTATAGCATCGCGGCCTCATTTACAAATTAATCACACTCAATTTTCCGGATCATTTCATTTACTTACCTCTTTTCTCAGCTACAGAACGTTCAGAATCAAAATTGGAACTGCATTCTCAACTACCAGATTAATCAAAGCTGGAGTCCCTCAGGGTTCGGCGCTTTCGCCATATCTTTTTAATATCTATATACGCAAGACATCCCTAAAGATCCATCTGTTCATCTGGCACTCTTTGCCGATGGCACCGCAATACTGACTCAGGCCTGCAAAGCAATCGCAGTACGAAACCAACTTCAAAACTATCTCATAAAACTGGAAAAGTGACTCACCTTATGGAGGATTAAAATAAGCACTGATAAAACCAAAGATGATTTTCCGTAAGGGAAACATGAACTATTACCCTCCACCTCCTGAAATATTTGATGACGCAATAAACTGGATTAACGAAACCAAATATCTTGGCGTCATCCTAGATCAAAAACTTATTTTCAGAATCCACTTCCGTTCAGTACCACAAAAATTTAAAATCACCACTGCCACTATCCTACCACTTCTTGGTAGAAGAAGCAACTTATCTACAACAAACAAAAAATCATTTTATATCGCGCCATACTTCGTCTAGCTCCGATTTAGGGGCATGCAGCTAAAATCCATTTAAAAGAATTGCAAGCACTGCAAAATAAAATCTCATGAGAAATTATTAATGCTTCTTGGTATATTCCAAACACTTACATTCACAGAGACTTACAAATTAGCATATACAAAACTATATTAAACGCTTTGCGGTTAACTTCTTTCACACAGTACAGTCCCTCACTCATAACCTTATTGACACTCTCCGCACTCAAGAAGAGAAAAACATTGGTACCCCTCTGACATCCTACACATCTAACAATAGTAACCGCAATTGACTTATTCAGGCTTACGCTGCTTCATCTTGAAACGTCACAGACCTCTCTCGCCGCCACTAGCGAGGACAACTTTCTCTTCTCACCTACTGCACTGCTCTTTCATTTTCCCCTAGATTGCTTATCAGAAGCTGAGTCAAATGTTTCTACATCTTGACACTCGAGAATATAGTAGGATCTTCGAGATAGTTCTTGTTCCGGTGGGGACGGACATACCGTTTGCTACATAACAGACGTGACTTCCGCCACTTCATCTTCCGGCGATTAAATTTGCAATGGTGATGTTTATTTAACAAAAGTGCCGAAACTCAGCCTATAATATTTAATTAACAGAGATTTGCCAAAGAGTGGTATATACATATATATTCAACTGAAGACCGCAATGAAATATTTTTGCAGGCTTAAAAATTAATATTCGCTCTCTATGGGGCGAATCCAAGTGCAACGCTTATCATGGCAACTCCTCTTGCACTGCAAAACCAAATCCAATTGCAATGCTTTTGCAAAAACGTGATTACCATGGCGCTCTGAAATCAAAATTCTGGGTGTTTATGCAGAAATATTAAATTTTCTCACAGAGATCATTTAAACATAATCTGTGAATCAGTAATATTTCCAGAAATACTTTAGTTTTCATAACACAAATTCTAAACAAACCTTGCATTGGTATAGAATATCCGTTGACCGTTGGATATTCTTCGGAAAATAGCCTTCACGCCAAGCTAAGCTTCTAAAGTTTATCTAGTAGCTCTACAGAATATGGTTGTCATCTGATGACGTACTTCCTTTAGGGAGAAAGCCGTGATACTTTTCCCTTGCTAAGGGATTTTTTGTAGTAGCCTATCGGGATTCCTTGTGCAGAAATATCGTTGATTTTGCAGTTGATTTTTTTTTTATCCTTATTAACCAGGTATAACAAAGAGTGTTAATTAAAGATTTCCGTTTTCATTTGTTTTGTTACGCTTCCCTGTACTTGTCGATGTTCAGAAATTATTTATTCTGCATGTTGTTATGTGCATTGCAAGTAATCAGTTAAATTGCATATCCTTTCTGTAACTTTTCATGTATTTCTTCTTCGTGCTAAAAGACCTAGCGAGTGCATTAAGGCATTATATCTGTTACTGAAGTTGTATGCGACGTCTAGCTATGGGTTTTTTTGCATATGTAATTGTTATAAGTTCATCGTTACTTAGTTGTATTGCATATTTAATATTGTGTAAGTAACTTAATTTTTTATTTCAGTACTTTTGAAATGAAATAATTGAGAAATTAAAGCGCGTATTTTCATAGTAACAATTCTGTATTTTTGTTTGCAAAGCTCCGTAGATCGTTAGTATATGATAAAATATTCCATTATTGGATTTTATTGTTAGTTTTCATAGAATTTATTGTAATTAACTTTTAGATCATATTTGGTAACAAAGACATTTACGAAATTTTTTTGGGATAATGTGTGTGTGGGGGGGGGATATGTACATATATAATTCAACAGTTCTTTAGAATCCAGAAAAAAAAAAAAAAAAAACAGAGTAAATTTCGTACCACTGTAATCATTAAATAAAATTTATTTTCTGCGCAGGTAAGGAAATTAGGGTAAAAATATTTTCGGTTACCCCTTTGCGAAAATTGGCGATTTTTGGCGGTACATGGACACCCAGTCTTTGCAATTCTTTGATTAGTTATTTTGGTTTTGTGTAGCGGCGATACACAATGCCAAAATAAAAAATCAAAGAATTGCACAAACTTGGTATCCATGTACACTTCAACCTATTTTCACTTAAAAAAAATCAGAGAATTGCTCAAACTTGGCATTGTGCATTCCCTTGACTTTGTCTGTGTACACATCGAACTTTTTTCATTTAAAAAGTCAAAGGAGCAGCCAGTTCTACTCTAGAGCCAAACAAAAAATATATAACCTCAATAAACTACATTTTAAATCAAACAATGAAGTAACATAAAAAAGGAAATTCATCTTAACACTACACACAGGAAATATCCACTTAACATTATTTAGAAATTTCAGTGTCTTCAGTCAATTCCTTAACAGCATCTAAAAACTTTCTAAAATTATCTGAATTAGAATCTGTATACTGGTGTCGCCACATAAGTTCACAACAATAAGAGTAAAAGATATCCCGCGTAGTACCGATATCCTCTGATGTTCGACCATATGCATTTCATTCCTACAAACAGAACACTTGTAGTAGCTACTAAGTAAAACTTCATTTACACACCAGCCAATTAATGCTTTTTTCCTTTCGTTCCAAATTGTACAGAAATTCAAATTAATCTTGCCACATTGAACCATTTTACTGTGTAAAACACAAAATAAGCAACGTACTACCTAACCAACATCCACCACAGAAACAAGCCTTTGCAGATCTTTTCCATCATTCAAATTCACCACAATCACTCAACCAATTTCATCATAATAGGGTTTCCATATCATTCAACTACTCAGGTTGCCATAAATGAAACAACAGCTTAGCGGTAATCCAAGTGGCACCCTGAAATATACTATAACCGCCACAACTTTATTAAATGCAATCAAAGAAAATATTATAAATGAACAATTATTTGTTCTGACTCTTGGGCTGCCTATAAAGCAGAAGAATTCCAAAAGGCCAATTTTGAGTCTTCAAAAAGTGAACCCCAAATTCAGTTTTGTGGATCCACATTCTGAAATTCATACACAAAATATTGAGTGGATATGGGGTTCTTCATAATGGCAGAATGAGAAACATAGGGACTGTTTGAAGTCAAAAGCTTACCGAAGTTCATGTGGTGGCATGAGTTATATCTCAGGATTAACAACCCTTCGAAGTTTAGAAACAAATGCCAAGCATTTTTCACTGATTGCTTTTCCTCTAAAGAAAAACTGATTGCATCAAATTACCACCAAACTTAGCCAGTCCTCGTTCATTAATATTTAAGTACCAAAATGTCTGTTACTGTTTTGTGACATTTATTGCTGGAGCCACTATGGATATGCTTCACAGATGAGACTTGCTGTTGAGAAAGATTCTAAGAATTCATTTATTTTCTGTGTATTGAAAAGTGTCTTTGTGACATGTGTGAACAGTTCTGTTATTTGAGCAGACTTTTTAAAGTACAGACTTGATTCAGCACTTCTGAGACATACTTCAAAATATGCATTGCAAATCATCCTGAGTAGAGGGAATTCCAAAAAAAAAATTTCTGTGATGACTTTCCTGAAATGCTTCATGGTTCAGAACACTGTCATTAATCATGCTGTTTAGACAAATGTCGTACTTTCTGATCATTTGCATCCCCATGAAAAGTCACCAAATAATTGCTGATCTTGTAGTTTGACAGAAGCTCTTTACTGTTCATAGGTATTGTTCTATTCGTAAAGCCGCTAGATACTATATACCGAAATGGTGACTAATTGTTAAACAAGTAAATGCATTTGTATTCAAACACATACAGTATGTGCATGCATGAGGTGGGTATTGTTGGATATGCTTTCAAAAGCTTTCCAAAAAACATGGCTGTTTATCAAATGTTAAAACCGGGGTAGGGATAATCAAAAAGTATCATAAGTACTATTAGTAATGTTTTCTTGCTTCCTTATGCAGAAACTTATTGCAGTTGCTGAAAGTATTCATCTGAATTTTCGTCTGCTGGAGAAGGTGTGGTAGATAAACGTAAAAGTGTAAAGTATAAAATTATGGACAGCAAAATTTTAAAGACTGTCTTCTTATCACTCATCGCTGCCATAAAAAGAAATTATTCTGGATTTCCTGTTTGATGTATGATGCAAAATGGGTTCATTATTGCACTGCTGGCCAGCAATCATTTCCCTGATGAATAATCTCATTTCTCATATTGCAAAGCCTCTTTTCTGTGTAAAAAGTATATATTATATATGTACTGGATTTCAGTTGGTATTTCATATCACGAAGATCTTCCTTAAAAGCAAACCATTGCAGCTGAGATTTACATTCACCAACTTAAAGGTGTATGGCTGCTTGCATTTGAAGTAGCACTGGTGAAGAGAAAAAAAAAAGTATGATTCTTCAAGGATAATACCAAATCACATGGCAAAAATGACTGTATTGTAATTGCTGCTGCATTTATGTGTCCTCAGCTGAGTATCACTTATGTGATGTTTGATGTTGTTTAATATATAGTTGTCTTATGAAAGTGTTGTTATATGTGAGAGAATTCAAAATAAAATGTAGTGATGCAGTAATTCCAAGTTCAAACTATGGATAGGAAAGCAGTACAAAAAGCTAGTCCTTACACAAGAAGTCATTATGAAGTATGTGCAAGCAGTGTCTGATGCTGTTATATGACACCTTTATCAGCCATCGGTGTCAGAATCCTTTGGTCTTGATCGCTTGTCTATCATGTTTTTTATGTTTAATATCATGTCTATCATGTTTAATATGTTTTCAACACATACAGAAATAATGACAAAAGGTAGATCAATCTCTGTAGGTTCTCATTTGTACAAACAAAAAATCTTATACTTGTTGTTCCAAACAGGGATATTATATAACTTCCAAATGATTAATGGTATGCAAAATAAGAAGTAGTCAGTTTTACTGGCTATAGGGTCTTTTTGAGATAAAATATTTTTAACAAACTGTTTATTTTTATGACTTTCATCAGACTAAAACAGTTATTCATTCGTTTTGATTTTCTTCTTTATCCAGTTTATAAATTCATCAGAGCATATTGACCATTATTATACTTATTTGTTTTCATATTCAAAATATAATAAACTCTAATCATCTCGTTAAAATGACCAGTAGTGAAAGTGGCCGGTATTTCTGTAAATATTACTACTGAATTTCACCTCTCTAAAATGACCATTACCATAGTCTGTGTGAGGTCCTCTTAGAGAGGCTTCTAATCTTTTCCAAACCTAGTTCCCCTCTGCTAGTATTGCTACTTTCGGAAAAAACCACAGCATGCCACTGCTGCCAGTATATACATATATATGAGGTATGAAATATAATAGAGAGTTACTGACTTTAATTTAGCAATAGTCCTTTAAATTCCTTGAAATCATTGATCATTTTCATTCAGAATTAACAAAAGTTTACTATGTATAAGCATGCATTTGTATTTTAAATGTGAGTGTTTGAATTTGTTTCCTTCCCAGGTTGGTATGCCATATGGCAATTGTGTCTTTCCCGTCAGAGGTTCCTGCAAGAGCTGTTTAAAGGAGATGAGCATGAAAAGGGAAAAAATGTAGAATCAATGTCAAAAACACGGAAAAGACTATAAATGGCAGTTTAGATTCAATAATTGTGAGGCATATGTGTTCATATTTGTAAGTATAGTTTTGCAGTATCTATGTACTCTAAACATTCTTACTGATTTTAAATTTTTTTGGTACAGTTTGGTTAGAAGTATTGGTATTTTTTTATTATCCGCGTCCCACCAAAACATCACAGATTCATTGCCGTTTTGTAAAGCATTTGTGAACTCCTCTGATATTAATTTTTTGCCAAGTTAATTCATGGAAGGCAGGGGCAATTTTTGTAACTGTGACTCACTGAAGCAAGAGCAGTCAATCAATAAAATTTAAAAAGCAGAAAACATTGGTTATAAAACTCATATTTTTTGTAATTTTTTGCAGTGTTATTCTTTTTGTGTGTTCAGCAATCTACTTTTGCTAAAAAATTTCAAAGAACTGCATAAATTTGGCATTGCACATTTGCGAACAATAAATAAAACAGTTGTTGTAAATTAGATATGTTTAACTTCAGATCAATTTCCAACCAACATTCTAATACTTTGTTTATAATTTTTCACATAGCACTTATGAATTCTGGCAATCTCTGTTGTTGGACAAACAAAATGCAACATTTCTGCAGAAATGCATGCTGTTTCTCTGGTAAATTTATCTGTCTGGTAAATTTTACAGTCTTATTGTGATTCATTACAAGGAAAACAAATGTGCTCAATTCCCAAAAGAAACACTAATTGGAAAAAAAGATGATTGGATTTTAGAAGTGCAAATCCACGTATGCTTAAACAGATACTCATTACTCTGCATATATGTGTTATGCATAAATACTTTTGGTGACATAATGGATTGTCACATGACTATTTTTATTACATTTTGCACATCATGAATACTTTTTGGTGGGGGTGCAGATAATCAGAGAGTACCAAAGTATCATTTACAGAGGCTTTGTTATTAGCTTTGAGCCATTGTTTAATGTTGTCGCTATTCAAAAAGAAAAATCTCCAAATGTTGGTTTTTAAGATGCCCAATAATTATATGATTTTGCTTTTTATAGAAAACTAAGATAATTTAAATGGATAATACTTAAGTACAACTATTAACAATTGTAAAATATTCAAGTGTTGTAGCAATATAATTAATACATTTCAAATGATGAGACTCCTTAAGTGTATGGAATGCAGCCTAATTATGCTTTCTAAAATTAATATATGCCATGCATTTGAGATTTAAATATGGTATTAATATATATGCACAGGATATGAGAAAAATTTTTTATTTGAAGGGAACCTGCTATTAAATCAGTATGTTTACCAGAAACTGAACCTGTGATAAACTATCAATGTTCACTACTCTTATCTGCTTGCTACAAGTGGTATAAATTTGCATGACAAAAGGCTTGGCTGTATAATTGTTTCAATGGTTTTCCCTCCTATTGTAATGAAGGATGTTTCAGCAAAGAGTTTCCCTTTGTAATTAGTTATTATTTAGTTGCTATTAAAATACCAGACAGCAAATGAAATGTAGGCATTTCTGTAAAATCATTGTAGTGTCATTGAATGATTATTTTTACTTCAATTCATGAATTCTGAACTCAGTGAGAAAGATGTTGTAAATAGTAAAGGAGTGGTTGTTTATCATAATAAAATTACTGGGATAACAATTTATTATTGTCACATAAAATATTACAAAATTAAGTAATATAAGATATGTAGGTATGCATTCATGATTCTGTTCATCAATATTGACAGAATCATGCTGAGGCTTGTCTCAGAAAATGCAACGAATGAGAGCCTTCCAAGGCTAGGCATTTTCATATTTTATATTATAAATCTTATTCCCTTTATCAGCCTGCCTTTTAAACACATTTATTTTATTACTCTTAAGTAAATATGCTGACAAAAGTCACATTAAAAAAAAAAAAAAACCGCACTTAAACTGCCTGTTTTAAAAGCTATTAATTCCTTTAAAATCTCTAGGCATCTCCTCTATATTGCAAAATCTGTTTAAAATTAAAATCCCTCTCATCAGAAAATATGTGTATGTCCTATGCAAAACTAGCAGTAGGTAATTTTTTTGCAAGTAAGGCTTGAAGAAGTATGTTTTGTATACACATTAGCTTACCTGTTGACAAATTGTCAATACAGTTTTTTTTTTTTTTTTTTTTTAGTGTGTGTGTGCAAAAATAAAAATGAAACATTTCTTTGACATTAATGATACTTCTGATTTATAAATTATCTCTTTTATGATACTGTTATGACATCAAATTTGTAATTAGCTTATTATTATTATTAATTTGCAATATTAAAACTTCAAAGGAACTTAATGACATTAGTATTTAATTTCTTTGTTCTGTGTGTTCCCTTACTCCAATACTTTCTTGCTTATATTCTAATAATAGCTAAAAGTTTCATCATTAAATGTTAGAAAAAAAAATTTAAAGTAAATGTACTTTTTTAAGGATTTTCTTTAAAAATATTAAGCCATGTCCCCCTTTTCCAAATATAAAGTTTAAATTAAATTAAAAACTGGTCATATTAACAACAAAATGTTAAGCTAAAGCGAGGATTGCTCACGTCTCTGTTAGTCTTGATATCAATTTAATTTTTAACATTATTTTTGCATTTTATAAAATATAATGTGTAATTAAGTACTTTTTTTTTGGCTTAAAAATAAAATTCAGGTTTTTTTAAAACATTACTTGTAGAATGTCACAAAGACAGGCATTAAAATATACATTAGAAATGCAGTGAACTAACTATCTTATAGAAAATACCATTGAAAGTGTTAAGGAATTCTAATAGCATAAATAAACATCATATTGAACATCACTGTAAAGACCTATTAACACTCAATGCACAACAACCTCAATGTAGCTAGCTGATGTGTTAAGCTCTGGACCTTGTTTAATTAGCGTATTCACATTTACTTGAACTCCCTATAAACATCAACTCCAGTTAAACTTACAAAAATTTTAAATTGCAGCTGCTGTTACACACATTTTAGCAGAATGAAGTCAAAGATCCTGATTCTTTAGGGTGTCTGTGATTTCAGAATTTTAGGTCATTAATTTAAATCTGCTAAGATGATATGAAAAAATTACAGAATAAGAAATGTGAAATAACGAATTCATGATATAGAATTGTAGACGAATTTTGTAAAGAGAATTATTTAATCTGTTGCTTCCAATAAACTTAATAATAAATAATAAAAATAGTAGATAAATTATTTTCTGCTTTTATTTCATTAATTATTTATTTGTAAGTATTAAATAAACACTCATTTTACATTTTTTTTTTTTAACTCTCATACATTGACTAGAAAACACACTTTAAAATCTAAAAACTGATGAGACATTAAAGCTATTTTTTTTTAATTCACGCCCTATATTTACTGTTACCAAAGTAGTTGTATATTTTATTAAAATTCTTTAAATTGTAAAATATGTATACATATTATATTGCTTATTGAGAAACTGATTGTTTAAATTTTATTGACTGTTTTAATCTCATTAATTTACAGCACTATACAAAAAATTTTAACCAAAGTTCCAGATATTTCTTGCTTGAATATTTTCATACATTTTTGTGTTTTTTTAATGGTTTATTAAATATTATCTTACATAGTTTGTAATAGAATTCAATTTGCATTTCTGGAGAATTTTTACATGTAATTAAGAAAATATGTAACTATGATAAATGTAATCTTATTAATTGTTTTAGATATGCTGTGTATATACTGCTGTTTTTCAAGTGCCATTGTATCAAGTGTGCCTTATCTCAGTTTTAAAAGAATTGTGAAGGGGGTAATATATGTATGTATGTGATTTAAGAATACAGAACAATTTCAACATGTATCTGTGTGCTGAGAATGATGATTTTGTTATAATCATAAGTGCAAGTTTGAATCTTTAATGTGACATATGTTTATCTAGAGATGAACTATAAACTGAATTAACATGTTATTTTTCATATCATTTAAGTAAAAAGAATCATCCTTGGAATTCATAGTTAATTAAGAAATTAAATTTCTTAAATATATTGCCAAGGAATTTTGTTGTGTGCATTAAAATGCAATTTCAAGTTTGCATATCTGTGAATTGCAAAATTTGCCTATTTTTTCTAAGCAGTTCAATTCTACACAAACTCTGAACATGAGAAAATGAAGAATAAAAGATTAAATTGTTTCTGAAGAACATAGTCATTCTTTGCTTGTAATATAAATATTTTACAAGAATTCTCACACTGGTTTAAGATTTTAATTGTTAATGTCAGTAAATAAATGTATATTACCAGTACTTCCAGCTATTTGTGTAAAGATATAGCATGCTTTGCTTTTTACCTCATAAATCATCAGTATACTTATGTACTTCTTATAATATTTTTTTGTCATATTCTCATAGTTTTTTTCATTTTTTATAATATATGCATTGTCCTGACAGTTATATTATTATATATTAAAAAGAAATTATTAAAATCATTTATAGTTAAAAAGTATGATTTTGTAGAACAGCTGCAGCTGTATATTTATAAGTTCTGAAGACATTAATAAATTTTTATTTTTTATTTACTTGGGGAAAAATGGTAGAAGAAATTACTTATAATTAATATATATATATATAATCTATAAAGAGGAAGGCATTTAGTGTCTAAGCCTTTTTAAATTAGCTGAATTTAATTTAATATAATATCAGAAGTTACATTCAACTATCCTGCCTAATTTCTGCTCATGTATTCTAAATATTTTTGACAACACTGTTAGTCTTTTTTATCCTATTAATTTAAATGCTCTTAATTAATAATTGATGAAAATGATATTCAGTAAGCTTTCAAAATTGCTTCTCCCCCCTTGTTTTTATCATCCTTAGTTATTGACTGCATCTGGCTTTTTCTTGTCTAACAATGTTATCATTCAGAATTATTGTATAGATATTTTTAGTAATGCTTGTAAACTTAGTTTAATGCTGGATTTTTAATGTATCTTATTTATAGTTTCCCTGAATAATGTAGAAATATTTTATTTCTTTTATTGCTATTGAAAAATGTACATAAGATATATATTCATGTCTCATAGTGATAATGTAAATTCTGTTGTACATGGTTTGAATCATCAAAAATTCATCTTTGTGAGGTTTCATTTTTTTTATTTATGCTATTTTTCTTCTAAAAAATTGCAGTGCTTTTTTAGCATGCAGATTTTTAAGAAATGATGTACTTAACATTTTTGTGGTTTTAAAATAAACTTCTTGTAAAAAATTATATATTTGAATTTTTTTAATTAAATGCATACAATGTGTGTGTATCACATTAGTTAATCTAAATTTTTCAGTTTTGTTGGCAAAGCTGTGTAAGCAATATTAATTCATGCTGTTATGAATTTATAAAATAGTTCACGTCAAATGATTAAATGAAGTCTGGGTTTCTTTTTTCTTACTTATCTCAAAATATTCAATGAGGCTTTTAATCTGTCTGAAAAGACTTTTGACTCTTAATACTTTAACAAGAATTTAATGTAAAAAAATGGATTAAATATATTAATATGTGACATAAATGAATATTTCTGAAAGTCTCGATCTTGTTCGTGAGCCCTTATTTGTCTATACATCATTCGAATATCAGCAGTTATTGCAATATTATGAAGTCTAAATCTTAACAAAATACAAATTAGATCATCTTGTGTTTTAGGACTTATCATTAATGTATCATTTAAAGAAACACCTGTGGTTGTTTTCGCACTCCCATCAAAGACGACTCTAAGTTTTGTTGTTAAGCTAGATTCTTTCAATATAAAGTGATGTGGTATATAATAGTGTTTATTCTCTAATTCACGATCTGTGTTTGACACTACTTCTACATGTCCCAGTGAAAAATATTCTTTCATAAATTGAATATACTGGTTGTAAATTTCTGGCATAGATAGCAGTCTCTTCTCTAAATACTGAAATCTTCTGTACCCCATTTCACGTGAATCACCTAACGCATCTCTATTATGTTTGAATGGTCATGCAACTGAATAACGGCCTGTTTTATCTCTAAAATGAGAACTTTCAAAATGTTCTTCACAACGTTTTCCTTCATCTGTTAAAGGCTGTACATTTGGAAATTTTTCCAATTCCCAAAAAGAATTTACTAATTCATCTGTATTTGCATTCGCATGATTTACATATACTGGCTCAGTTGTATGTGACTCATAATTTGTAGTACCCGAAATTAACCATCCCAGCCTCGAATTAGTCGCGAAAGGAAGATCTGGACTACGTTTGACAATTTCTCCCGTCATTAAATGCAGAAACATATTTACACCAAGTAAAATGTCAATTGGTTGTGACTTGTAAAATAATGGGTCAGCTAACTTTAAATCACTGAAGTTATCAAAGATAACTGGTGGTAAAGACACGTAGGGAATATTACCCGTCACCTTATCCAATACAAACGCTGATGTTGATACGCGAATATCACTTTGAAGTGAGAAGTGAATAATAAATCGACTTCCCCATTACTCACAGAATTAAATTCTCCTAAACAAGACACAGAAATGAAATTATCTTTCACTCGTAATCCTAATTTCTTCACACAGTCTTTTGAAATAAATGATCTCTGAGATCCAGTGTCACATAAACATCTACACTTCACAAACTGTTGTTCAGAATTTTGAGCTTTTATCAATGCAGTACACAACAAAATGTGACTAGTTTGACTACTTTTTGAATTCGAATCATAATGAGAGGCACAAACTGTTGATGGAGCATCCTTAACATTCGTTGACTCATTACTTTTAGGGATCAATTGTGTATGCGGAGACATACTGTTTAACTGAGTTTTGTTCTTTGAATTATTTACAATATGCAAAATGCTGTGATCTTCTTAAATACTTTAAAATGTAAAACTAATGGACTAAAATTAAATTTAGAGAAAAGTAAATTTTTTCAGGATAAAATGCAATTTTTAGGTCATAAAATTGATGCTAATGGTTACATAAGACTGATGAGAAAATATCAGCGATTGCAAAGGCTCCCAAGACCCAGAAATGTACAGGAAATTAAGTTTTTTGGGATTGGTTAATTTTTATGGAAAATTCTGCCCTAAATTAGCAACAATTGCAAATCCTTTATACCAGATAACTAAGAAAAACTCAAAATGAGTTTGGACGAAGGATTGTCAGGAGGCTTTTCTAAGCATTAAAAGAGAATTGTGTTCACAAAATCCAAAATTGATGCATTATGATCCAAAATTGTCCTTAACATTGGCAACTGATGCATCACCAGTGGGGTTAGGTGCGGTACTTTCTCACAAACTTCCTGATGGAGCAGAAAGGCCAATTGCATATGCTTCGAGAATACTGACTGAAAGGGAGAAGTATGTTCTCAAGCCGAAAAAGAAGCCTTGTCAATCCATTGGGGAACTAAAAAATGTTTTCTGTACTTGAAAGGTAGAAAATTTACATTAATTACAGACCATAAACCTCTTGTTGCAATTTTCGGCTCAAAGGAAGGCATGCAAGTTTTGGCAGCAACAACTGCATTACGCTTTCGCTTTACAGTCATTCCAATTCGACATTATTTATCGTGAAACAAACGAGCTTGGTAATGTTGATTTTCTATCACGATTGCCGACGAACTCAGAGCCAACTGTTTGTTCGGATGATGTAACTATTTTTCAATTACAACAGATTGAAACTCTTCCAATCACTACCAGAGATTTGGCTAAAGAAACTGAAATTGATGCAGAACTCAGTCCTCTACTATGAATACTTCAAAGCGGCGGTGAATTGAAAGGAAAGGAGGTGGAGTATAGTCTTCAAGATGGGTGTATAATGTATGGTCAACGCGTTTGTGTTCCAGAACGATACCGTGAGAATGTTCTGAAAAAATTGCACCACGGACATTTAGGGACTGTAAAGATGAAAGCAACTGCTAGATCTTACGTGTTTTGGAATGGTATTGATAAAGATATCGAAAATATTGCTAAAACCTGTTCTGAATGTGCAAAACATAAAACAGATCCTCCTAAGGTTAAAGTTCATCATTAGGAGTACCAGAGCGCTCCAATAGAACGTATTCATATCGATTATGCAGGACCTATTTTTGAGCATATGTTTTGGATAATCGTCGATGCTCACTCAAAATTTCTAGAATCCTATCCAATGAAATCAAGCTCGACTTTCAGAACAATAGAATGTTTACGGGACGTTTTTGCACGATTCAGATTACCAATATTGTTAGTGAGTGATAACGGGCCACAATTTACTTCACATGAGTTTAAGGTATTTCTACAGAGCAACGGAATCAAACACAAAACTACAGCACCATTTAAACAGTCTAGTGTGCCTGACCTGCTTTCTAATACAAATAATGAATTTTTATTTACATCTACTTAGAAAATATTAAATACAATTTCATGATAATTATGTATTTCCCTTATAAGTTTATGATCTCTAAGATCCATTCTGTTACAATTCACAATATTCGTAACTATACTTACCTGTTCGATGTGGGGTATGGTTCTTAGAACCTAGGCACCCTGGTGTTCGGCACCGCAATTAGATGGAAGCGCTGACAGTCTAGTAATGTCCAAGCTGAACGGTATGTGTTTACAGTAAAACAATCTTTAAGAACAATGCAAAATTATCCGGGAACTTTGAGACAAAATCTCAGTACATTTTTCATACAGTATAGGAAGGCTCCGAATTTAACTACTCTACAGAGCCCTGCAATGCTAATTCTGATGAGGGACATTCGAACAAGAATAGATTTATTCAGACCAGATCTCAAGAGGAGGGTGGAAGACAGAGTTCGAAAAGGAACCCACGAGTTTACAGACCGAGGATTTAGAGTTGGCGATAAAGTTGCAGTAAGAAATTATCGCCAAAGTGACAGACAATGGAGATTTGGAACCGTCAAATCCAAGGATGGGCAGCTTCATTACACGGTGAAAGTAGATGGTCAGCTACGGCGGCAACATGTCGATCAGATGCGTGATGGAGGAACCATAATTAATGATGGCTGCATACGTCCACCTCCAGCTCCAGTGATTTCTAAATAGCCTGTTAAGAGTGGAGTTCCAGAACCATCCAAAGAGGATAGCCACCAGGTAGATGAGTCTGTGCTGTCTTCCAAGCCCAAGGTTTTACCGGATGTTCCATCCACCGGACTTACTGCTATGACCAGGTTACCAAAGAAACCTGCTGTGACACAACCTTTGCGTCGGTCCAGTAGAATTCGACGTCTCCTAGACAGACTGCAGTTGTGATAAAGGGGGAGGGATGTACTGTATCGAAAACTTATCCTAATCCGACTTAAGGCTGGCGCAGTGCCGAGCGCGATAGTATTGCATAAACCATAACTAAGACGAGAATGCAAGTAGTTGTAATGATGCGTGTGTCAGCGAGGATGATATCTTTTGTATATAATAAAATAGCATGTAGTTTAATAGTGTAGCTTTTGAAATAATTACCCACAAGGATACATGACAGAAAGCTCTGCGGATTGCAGATTTCAAGGACTTGAAAAGCGTTCTAGTGTACGCGTTGAAATTTGAGGTAGCACAGCAAGCCATTCGTACTAACTGCCATCCAATCAGAGCTGCTCACACAAAGAAAGTCTATGTAAAGAAGGAAAGGTTCCATAGACGTAATGTAAACCACTTTGCGATTACGCCGCTGCAAAACGGAGGGAAAATTCGCCAAGGGATTTGCGACGGAACCTACCTGCGAGAATTTCTCCCTCCGCGATGTGTACAGGAAATTGACGAACACGTGTTAAGAAGAAACGTTCTTTGACAAAACGTTTCTTTTTTGACATTTCGCGATAAAATAAACTTTGATTTTTCTTACTTTTTTACTCAAAATAACTAATCCATTAATAAATTTACTGGCGCGAAAAAATATTTTCTTTTCCTTTAAGGTTTAATGAAATTTAAAACGATATTCGGTTCTGATAAACTAACCTTCGAACTTCGAGGCCGGCTTCGAGCTTTGGTGCTTTAGCGACAGATATTTCCCGCATGCGCAGCTTTTCCCCTCTGCGTTGAGATGGAACTGCGAAGCAGTTTTCCTTCTTAACAATACATTCTTTTGGCTCACTTACAAGAACCAGTGGATCAAATGACTGCTTGCCTAAGCCATTTAACCAGAAAAGTGAATGCCTTGACATGGAATACTGGTGACAAGAAACCGACCATAAAGCGCTGGAATTGCGGTGTTGAAGGGCACATTCGAAGAAACTGCAGAACACCCCGGGGCACGTATGTCAAAACCGTGCCTATGAAGAAAGAGGAAAACTAATTTGTGGCCACTTGTGGGGCGGAGGTTGTCAGATAATGAAAAGCCCCAGTTTAAAGCGCTTCAGATTTCTGCAGTGAGTGGCGGCAATAACGGACTTTTCATCATGAAAAACATCAATAAAGTTCCTTGTAATATAACCATCGATGCTGGAGCCAATGTTACCATTATTCGAGAAGATGTGGCTGAACAATTGAAAAGCAAACACATGTGGATGCCGCCCTGGGTTACTCTGCAGACTGTGTCAGGTGAAAAGATCGAAATCGAAGGAAAATTAAAGCTACCATCACGTTTAGAAGTGCCGCTTACCGCCACACGGCGTATGTAGCAGAGATTACAGACCCTTGCATACTCGGATTGGACTTTCTAAGAAAATATAATTTTTTCTTAGACTTTAAAAATAACGAACTGCATTTCTGCCTCTGAGAACATAGCCTTGTTCAAGATTAATGATGAAGGAGTGAAATCTGTCCACAAAATAATAGCTCAAGACGATATCACAATACCGGCAAAAACAGAAATATTACTTCCTCTATCCATAGCTGAAAATAGAAATTTCCGCTACGTCATCATAGAATATCCCAAGAACTGTAATAGATGAAAAGAAGTACTCGTAGCCTCTGCACTCGTCGAGATATCGCGAACCGTTATCCCGGTGAGAGTTGCCAACCTAACTGAAAAGGCGAGAGTTATTAAGAAAGGTGAAATGGTGGCAGAATGAACTCCAGTGATCGCCGTGAAATGAAACATTAACACTCCAGAATCCGTGTCTTTAGAGAGCATTACATCGGAGTTATTTCAGGATGCACAATTAAAGGACGAAGAGAGGCATGCTGCCAAACGGGTCATTCTAAATCTTCAAGACGTTTTCTCCCGCTCGTCTTTTGACGCGGTCGAACCAGTTTGACACAACATAGAATCGATACCGGTATCATCCACAAATCAAGCAACATCAAAGACATCTACCGATTGCTAAAGAGGCAGAGGTACGAATACTTCTATAGGAAATGCAAGAAAGCGATATCATCGAGCCTTCAGCAAGTCCCTGGGCATCACCATCGTCCTCGTCACGAAGAAAGACTTTTCAACAAGATTTTGTGTTGACTATCGCCGGTTGAACGAGGTTAAGAAGAAAGACAGTTACCCTCTTTCCAGAATTTAAGACATTCTGGGCACTCTTTCTGGAAGGAAGTGCTTCTCGACACATTGGTTTAAAGCGTGTATATTGGCAGGTAGAAATACATTCTGATGACCGAGAAAAGACGGATTTAATACAGGACAAGGACTTTGGCAGTTCAAGGTGATGCCATTTGGACTATATAATGCGCCGGCTACATTCGAACGCCTCATGGAGACTATTTTAAAAGGTCTTTCTTACGAAGCCTATCTGATATACCTGGATGACATCATCATCGTCGGGAAGCGTTTCGAAGAAGATCTGAAAAATCTTAGAAGGTTCTTCAGAAACTGAAAGAAGCCAATGTAAAAGAAGCCAATAAAAGACCACTTCACAAGCCGACCGAGAACAACCAAAAGTTCGTGTGGACAAAAGAATGTGAGAATGAATTTAAGAACCTGAATTTAGAAACCTGACGTCATCCAGGTATAAGCTTTAACATCTGTTCCAATCTTGACGTATCCCCAGCTCGACACACCATTTATTTTCGACGCGAGTAATGAAAGTATCGGTGCCGTTTTGGCCCAAGAAATGAAGAGCCAAGAACGTGTAGTAGCTTACTGGAGCAAGTGCCTGTCTAAACCGGAGAGGAGTTACTATATCACCAGGAAAGAGTTGCTCACCATAGTCAAAGCCGTAGAACATTTCCATGATTATCTATACGGCAGAAAATTCGTGCTCCGCACGGATCATGCCTGGCTTTTAAATTTCAAGAATCGTGAGGGTCAAATATCCAGGTAGATACATAGACTCTAGGAATATGATATTACTATCCGTCATCGGAAGGGATAATCGCATTTGAAAACTGACGCCTTGTCTAAAATACCTTGCCCAGAAAACTGCCCATATTGTTCCAAGGTCGAAGCTAAATACGAACTAATTAATCCAGTAGCACGGCAAATAACAACATCAACGTCGGCTGATCCAGACCCATGGAGTGACAAGGAAATCAGGACAGACCAGCTGGAAGACCGTGACATTAAACCCATAATTGAGTTAATGGACACCTCAAACAGGAAACCTACCTGGCAGGACATTTCGAGCTATAGTCCCGCCACAAAACAATATTGGGCGCTATGGGACTCACTCCATATTCGAAATGGCGTTTTGTACCGGAAATTCGAATCGGATGATGAAAAGACATTCCGAAGGAAGCTGCTACTCCGAAGATCCCGGATGTCGTTAAGGAACTGCATAGCAGCCCCGCAGGAGGCCACTTCGGAATAATGAAGACCTTGCAGAGAGTTCGGAAGCGCTTCTACTGGAATAATGCAAAAGATGACGTGCGAAAGTGCTGCCGATCTTGCGATGCCTGTGCAGGTCAGAAAGAACCGAAGAAACGCAACCGAGGAAAGCTGCAACGTTACAATGTAAGAACACATTTTGAGCGTATCGCCTTTGATATCTTAAGAACTCTGCCGCGAACTGCTGATGGCAACAAATACATCCTCGTTGTCATTAATCACTTCACCAAGTGGCCTGAAGCGTATCCTATTCCTCATCAAGAGGCTGTCACAGTAGCAGAGATGATGATACGGCGTTGGATTTCCAGGTTCAGAGGGCCTCATCAGTTACATTCCGATCAGGATAGGAATTTTACCTCGGCTGTAATCAAAGAACTCTGCTAGATACTCGACATTGAGAAAACCCAAACGACGCCTTTACAACATCAATTCAATTCATCATTACAATCAACCCAGTCGAACGGCACGGTAGAGAGGTTAAATCGAACAATATTCAATAACCTCTTATTTGTGGTTTCCAGAAACCAATAGGACTGGGACAAGAAGTTACCACAGTTTTTACTGGCTTACTGTATTGCTGTCGACGAGACTACCGACTATTCCCCATATCAGATGCTCTTCGGTCGTGACCTTCGTCTGCCATGTGATCTTTTGTTTGGTCGTCCTCCGGATGCGCCTTCATCGCCCGAGGGATACATTCAAGATCTCCAAGCCAGGTTTGAAGTGATGCCCAACTTTGCACGAGAGCGAGTCAACTTGGCGAGCCTGCATTTAATATTTAATAAATAAATACAAGAGCGCATGCATTTAATATTTAATAAATAAATATCTCGTAACTGCTGTTGCCATTGAGGAAAATTGAGATATTTATAGATTTTACCAGAATATTCTAGTGATTAATTAAAAAGCTTAAAAAAGCCCAAATAAAACACTTCATCTCAGTTGTAGTTGTAGCTGTTTAAAGCGAACTGCTGTTTGTTTACTTAATGCTGTGATTGATTGTAGCGAATTCGCTGTGAGATAGAAGTAGTTTCCCTGTTTTTGAATTGAGTTCTGTTTAATGTTTGAGATATTGTGATATTGTACGAATATAGCTGAGGAAATATTTCAGTATTTTGTTTTATTTTTTGTGAAAATAATAAATTTTATTAACTTTTTACCGACTTGTGCATTCTATCCATTACGAACCCGTACGCACGTAACAGTATTAATACTTGATTTATATTTAGCATTTGATTTGTATTTAGTATTTGATACTATTTGATTTGTATTTGGTGTTTGATAGTATTTGATTTGCTGAAAGTTAGTTATTGCATTGATGCCTTAGATGCAAGTTTGGCTTCCTGTCCAGGAATTGCACTGCCCGGGATGTGCAGTCCTTGGGAAGGGGGCAGTGTTAAGGATTTTGTATTTATTTAGCTATTTTAGAAATGTAATTAAAATTGTTTTATTTTTCCGTGCAACGCAGACGACTTTGAAAAGAGAACTACGTCGGAAAAGTAAAAATGCAAGAGCGCGTGCATTTAATATTTAATAAATAAATATCTCGTAATTGCTGTTGCCATCCAGAAAAATCGAGAAATTTATGGATCTTACCAGAATGTTCTCGTGAATAATTAAGAAACTTATAAAAGCTGAATTAAAACACCTGACCTCAGTTGTAGCTGTTTTAAGCAAACTGTTGTTTACTTAATGCTGTTATTTTGTAGCGAATTCGCTGTGAGATAGAATTAGTTTCTCTGTTTTAAATTGAGTTCTGTTTAACGTTTGACATATTGTGATATTGTACGGATATATCCAAGGAAATATTTGTTGGACGTTGTTTTATTTATTGTAAAAAGAATAAATTTCATTAACTTTTTAACGACTTGTACATTCTGTCCATTACGAACCCGTACGCGGGCAACAATATTTTCAACCAACTTCGCAGTAGCATTAAAATAATTTTAAATACAATTATTTCGACTTATCTTTTGCTTGGCAAATTCCGTCATCCTTTTGTTTAGAAATTCTTCCCAGGAAGGAACTTGGTTCATCTATCCGAGGATTCCTCAAGAGTTTCTTGCGCTGGGGTGCTTCTTCTTCGATTTGGCGTTTTCGCTGTGGAACTTGCTTGCCGGCTGGTTTCATGAACTGTGATGTTTTAATTGCCTTTTTCCCCCTTTCGCCGGTTGGTAGATCTTGTGCAGGGTTTTATTTTACCTTCCTTTCTCAGAGATTTGTTCTTCTCTTGAACTGTTTCCAGTTTTCCCTTGTTCATACGTTTTGGCTCATCATGCCAACGTTTCTTTCCTTCCGGCTCCTACTCTTGGTCCCTTCCTTTTCGTTCCTGGCAGACCCATTTTCGATGCTGAGACTCTTTTAAGGGGGACTATTTCTACCCACTTTGAGAAATGATCGACAATAACTAGTAAATGTCTATTTATATTACTTTCACTTTTTGGAAAAGGGCCCAATAAATCTATCCCGATTATTTCATTTGGAAAGGTAGCTCTTATACTATTTAGAAAACTGACAGGGCTATAATTTACATCGTTAACTAACTGGCATGTATAGCAGGACCTGACATAATCTGTTACCACTCTTTAAAGTTGCGGAAAAAAACCGCCTTGCGCAATCTTTGCACAGTTTTCCGAATGCTTGATAACCGGCAGTAGGAGCATCGTGTAATTCCTATAAAATACTGAGTCGCAACCCGGCTGGAATGACTGGCCTTATTTCAGTATTCTCAATTATTGGCTTAGCATAAAATAAGAGTTTGTTTACTATTTCCGAATTTTCTGCTCTATTCCTTATGACCACTATATCCGGATGTTCAAAATTGTTCTGGGACTTGCAAGTATGCGTAAATATGCCTATACTCTGGATCAGATGCAATTCTGCAATAACTGTCTCACCGGAATATAATATTTTTTATGTTAATATGGCACAATTTTTATTTCTTTGCCTTCTTCGTCTAATTTTACTCGGGATAAAGCATCTGCTACAATATTCTCCTTCCCTGGCGTGTGACTGATAATGAGGTTAAGTTCTTGAAATTTTAATGGCCATCTTATCAATCTTGGCGATAAGTTTTTACCAAAGTATAATCACCCCATGGCGGCGTGATCTGAATACACGACTGTCGGTGCCTTACCAAAATAGACTCTAAATTTCTACACCGCTAAAAGTACGGCTAAAGTTTTTCTTTCGGTGGCCGTATAGTTACGCTGTGTCTGATTTAGAGGTTTTAAAAAATGCTCCACGGGCTGCTGATTCTGTGTCAAAACCGCACTTTTAGCAAAATCCGAAGCATTGCCGAAATTTCGAAATTTTCGTTCTCCTCCGGGAAGTTTAAAATCGGCGCTTGAATTAGCGCAGCTTTCTATCTCTCAAATGCGGTGTTCGCCATAGCTGTCCACGAAAATCTGGCTTTCTTTCTCTTCAATTGTAATAGCGGTTCGGCTATCTGTGCGAAGTCTTTTACATGCCTAAGAATGAGGCAAGTTTCTTCCTAGTATGCGGCAGTGGGTAATTCTTTATTGCAATTACTTTGGAGTCCTCAGTTTGAATTCTCTGTTTTGAAATCTTATAGCCAAGGTACCTGAGTTCTTCTGCCGCGAATTTACACTTACCAGAATTTATTTTTAAGCCTGCGTCTGTTAATAATGTAAAATCTTCGCGTTTAAATCTTTTATTTGTTCCTCAGTATTTTCGCTTGACACAATGATGTCGTCGAGATATATAAAAGGGGATTTACCGGGGACAGGTCTTAATGCAATGTCTATAGTTCATTGGAAAGTCGCCGGGGCTCCACATAAGCCGAAAAGGCATTCTAAGAAAAGAATAAGTACCTGATTTCGTGATGAATGCTGTTTTTGGTATATCTTCGGGTTTCATTGCTATTGTGGAGAACTCTATTATTATTATTGTTGTTAATTGTCCACTTACCCGAGAGAGGGCGCTACCAGCTTTCTCCCTCTTCTCCACTAGAAGAAAATCCGGACTGACTACTCTGTTCCTGGCTGCCGTCGGAGGAGCATACGCTCACCTCTCTTCCAATTCGTGATGTCTTCGTAGCTGAATTACGATTCCGATATTCTTGCCGCGTGGACTTGTTACTTGTAAAAATGCACATTTCGTGAACTGAATACGATATGACTGTGTATGTGTGAACTTTTCTTGAAATATATATTCTTTTTTAGCATTAAATAAAAATGTTAAATATCAGCGAGCCAAGCTATCATCGCCTTACCTGCAGCAACAACACACACAACCAAAAATGGCGTGCATAAACCAAAGCGCCATACTATCTAAAAGTACCCTGAGATGAGGTCTATCGGGGTCATGTACTTCGTTGATTTGATTTTCTGTACAACCTCTTCAATGATAGACAGGGCGTAAACGCGATACTTAGTTAAACTGTTTAATTTTCCGTAGTCGATAGCTAGCCTCCAGGCTTTAAAATTTGAGGGAGGCAGATTATTTTTTTCCTACAAAGCACTACTGGGCTAGCATGTGGGCTGCTAATAGGTTAATAATTTTATTTTTGAGCATATGTGCTCAATATGCTCTTCTATTACATTTCCTTTAACGCGATCGTATCGATATGGAGTGGTTTTCACTTTTTTTCACTTTTTAAATTAATTTCATGCTGTGCAATTTGTGTGAGGCCTAGTGTTTCAGAAAATAAATCAGAAAATGTCTTACCAGTTCTTACAATTTTCTTCTGTCTTCGGTTTGCACATGTGTCAGATTTAAGTCAGGCCGTTCTACAGCTTCCACGTCCATCGGATTCATATGTAGTTGTTACATTTCTTCCTGAAAGATAATTTGGGCTCAGCTGTTTTCAAAACGTCAGTGCCTAGAATAACTGAAGCTTGTAAATTATGTATAACAAAAAATATGATTTTTGAACCTCATTCTTTATCTTCACATTAAACGTCGCTTTTCCTATATATGAACAATGTTTGCTCCTGCTCTGCACTAACTTTAGTATTTTGAACTTCGAATAATCTATAATTTTAAAAATTATTTCAAAAGAAATATTCCGAAAGGAAATCTGCTTGCGCAGCTGTGTCCACTAAGGCCTCTGTTGTCACCTTATTTAGCCGAGTGTGTATAACAGGTAGAGACAATTTTTTTATTATTATCGTGTGCAACTGTATTTTCGAGGCATTTTTTTCCGAGTGGGGTGACCGCACCCTTCTTTCAGCCACCCGTTCTAGTTTAACTCTTTTTTACTTCCCCTTTTTTAGAACCTTGCGGCCTATTTGTTGAACGCCTTTCTTCTTACCTTGAAATTTATTCCCGATATTGAATCTCTTTGATTGTTCTAAATACGGTCTAGGAGACTGTGCGTTTGGTCTCTGGCCAAAACTTCTCGTACGCGTACTTTCTGCCACCTTCCCACTTTCAGATTTCACCGCCAGCTCAAACAATTGTTCTGATGTGCTGGGGCAAAGAACCTCTATGTAAAGAAGGAAAGGCTCCATAGACGTAATGTAAATCACTTTGTCTGCAACGCCGCTACAAAGAAAAGGGAACATTCGCCAAGGGATTTGGCGACGGAATCTGTTGGCGAGAATTTCCCCTCTGTGATGTGTCGATTCTTTGGTATCTAGCCGACATTTTCCCCCTCCGAGATGTGTATAGGAAATTGAGGAACACGGGTTAAGACGAATCGTTCTTTGACTTGTCGCGATAATTTAAACTCGGAAATGATGAAATATTAGGGGAAGTTTCACTTTCACTGGCTGTTCAACTTCCATTGTCCATATCGCTACTTGAAACCCAAGAACCTATTCTTTGTTTAAACTCTTGCTAAACGTAACGGTCGAACCTGTCCAAACCAACTTCGACATTCAGCTTCGAGCTTTGGCGCTTTTTGGCGACAGATATTTCACGCATGCGCAGTTGTTTCCCTTTTCGTTGGAAGGGAGCCACTTCTGCTTCTGCGAAGTTTTCCTTCTTAACAGTACATATTCTTTG
>KK122188.1:33883-70461 GCA_000611955.2 Stegodyphus mimosarum
AAATAAAATAAAGAGCATATTCAGATAATTTTGAATTTACATAATTTTATGAAACTATTAATTTTTTATGGATTGATTAGTTACATTTTAAAAAGGAACTCTTTAAAAATACCTCGATAAAGGATTTCTTCTGTAGAGGTGAACTTTTAGCACTGATCTAATATATTTATAAGACTTAAAACTGAGAAAGACAACAATAATAGATTATAAAGCATTGCAAGATTGACTGATAAATGTATAATTTTTACATATCATAATTTTGTCCGTAACTATATGCGGAATATTTTTAAAACAGAAGTTACTCGATTAACTTGCAGGTGCTAATTAATAATATTTCCTTTCACATGTTCTTGATAGACAAAATTTTCACAAAGGAATATATATATATATATATATATCTGCGTATTATCTGAAGGTATGAATGCAATATTTGAGATATTAAACATTCATTTCCCAAAAAAAGTAAGTAAAAAAAAAAACTTCGTAACTATTGGAAAGGGTTCCTTTTTACAATATCCCCCCTGGTCTATATTAAAAAATTTTAAGATTTAGCATATTAAAATAATCTAAATGTATGATGTTTTGTTCTGCGGTAGAGTCGTTTAATGAATTCGGTAATTATCTGTATTGTAGTTTAGTAAATAACTGTATACTGCAGTTATTTGCTAAAGTCAGTTTTGCTAAATAGCACTTTAAATAAATTATCTGTTTTTCAAAGGACTTTTTCTTGTGCCAGGAAAGGCAGCATTAATTGATTCACAACATAGAAGTCAAGTTTACGAAATTTATTGCATATTTTGCATTTGAGAAATTTATTGCATATAAAATTGCATGTTCACTTTGAAATGAAATATTAAATGTGATTTTTCAGCCTTTAAGTGTAACGTAATTTTTAAATAGATTTTTTTTTTGCATTTATTAGTGCATTTAAATTTTCCAGTTACATATATATTCCATTTTGCTGTGCATACCTAAAAGGCGGATGTGTAAAAATTTGGTATAAAAATCATATTTTCACTTTTAATCATAACGTGCAGAAAATGTTTGCATAGATTTATATAAAAATTTTGAGATTAAAATATTTACATTTTACGAAAAATGCGCGCATAAATGCAGCAAAAACGTAATTGAAGACTTATGCAAATTTTTTACCAAGAATGGGCACTTACGCACAGTACAACGAGAGTTGATGGACCTAAATTTTTACCAAAATCATTCGCATACGTAAAGAAAAAATAGGGAAGTTTTAGGTAAATTTCGGTCAAATATATACGTTTTTGTACCGTAAAATACGGAGAAGATCTACGTAAATTTCTATCAAACATATACGTTTATGTAAAAAGTCGGTAAGATTTACGTAAATTTTTACTAAATATATACGCATATGTGAAGCAAAAAAACTGGAGAAATTTACTTATATGCGATAAATATAGGTAAATTTTTAGTAAAAATATACGTAAATCCCTGAAATTTACGTATAGTATACGTAGAAGTTACGAATGAACTGCAATCTTTCGCATAAATACACCTAAATTTTACGTAAAACTTACGTATACTTATGTAAAAATATACGTAATTATCTATGATTTTTTCCTGGACACTTTTCATGATATTTTGACATTAAAAGAAACGTTTTTTCGTCGAAGGGCCATTCGTAAATTGCACGTATTTTTCTCGCGCAATATATGAATGCATACTGCCTGGGATTTTACTCCGGCTTTTTTAAGCTTTTTAATCACGCACGAGGACATTCTGGTATTTTCTCGATTTTTCTGGATAGTAAAAGCGATTACGAAATATCTGTTTATTAAATGCGCATGCTCCTGTATTTTAACTTTTCCGGCGTAGTCTTCTCTTCAAATAAATCTCGTCCTGCAATACACGGGGAAATGAAACAATTTTAATTACAATTCTACTAAAAATAGCTAAATAAATACAAAACCTCCCTTTACAAGAACTGTACGTCCCGGGCAGTACAATTCCCGGACAGGAAGCTAAACTTACAATTAAGGCCGCAATGCAATAACAAACATTACATTGCATCATAAACAAACAACATAAACAATAACTGCAAAGAAACTTAAAACTAATCAAATACTAAATTTAGAAACAAAAAGTACCATGGTCTGGTACTATCTACAATACTATTTACAATTACATACACTACGAACTATGGCCATAGTAAGGAGCTAACCTGTCGTAATGAACGACTTTAGGCTTAGAGTTCGATAACTTACGGATCTCAGCCACGACGTCGTTCAGCCTGTTTACGATGTCCCATCCTAAGGTGATTGTAGTTTCGGACAGAGTCCTTTCCACCGAGTCGGATTCTACAATCACACCTTGTCTCCTTCGTTGAAACAATGTCCAGTAGCTCTGGTGTCGTATTTGGTCTTCATCTTTTCCATCGCCAAATTGACACGCTCTTGTGCAAAGTTGTGCATCACTTCAAACCGGGCCTGGAGATCTTGGATGCATTCCTCAGGCGATGAAGGCATTTCCGAAGGATGACAAAACAAGAGATCACAAGGCAGACGAAGGTCATGACAGAAGAGCATCTAGATGGGGAATTTCCCGTAGTCTCGTGAACAGCACTGCGGTGAGCGAGTAAACGTTACCACTGGAGTAAAGTAAAAGCTACCACTTCGGTAAGCCAGTGGTAACTTCTTGTCTCACTACTACTAATGAAATATTGTTAAGGATGGTTGGATTAAACCTGTCTACCATGCCGTCCAACTGGGGATGCAAAGGCTTCGTTAGGGTTTTGTCAATGCCGAGTAGCTTGAAGAGTTCTTTGATTGTAGCTGAGGCTAAAGTCCTTCTCTGATCTGAATGTAACTGAAGAGTCTGTCCGAACCTGGAAATCTAGTACTGTATCATTACCTCTGCTACTGTGGCGGTCTCTTGATCAGGAATAGGGTATGTTTCAAGCCACTTGGAGAAGTAATCAATGACAACGAGGATGTATTTGTTGCCTTCAGCAGTTCGTGGCAGAGGTCCCAAGATGTCAAAGGCGATAAGTTCAAAAAGTGTTCCTACATTGTAACGTTGCAGCTTGCCTCGGCTGCGTTTCCTGGGTCCTTTCCGACCCGCACAGGCATCACAAGATCGGCACCACTTTTGCACGTCATCCTTTGCATTACTGCAGTCGAAGCGCTGAGGAACTCTTTGCAAGGTCTTTATTATTCTGAAGTGGCATCCTGTAGGACTGATATGTAGTTCTTTAAGGACATCCGGAACCCGGGATCTTAGAAGTATGAGCTGCTATCGGAAAGCATTTTCATCTTTCGATACGAATTTCCGGTACGGCGTTGCCATGTGATGATCCCTTCCTATGACGATAGGGACGTTATATTCCTGGAGTCTCTGCATCCAAAAGGCAATTTGATCTTCAGGTTTCTTACATCAGGATTGAAATACATCAGGATTGGAGCAGATGTTAAAGCTTCCTTCAGGTTTTTAAAAGCATTCTCACATTCTTTTGTCCACACGAACGTTTGCTTGCTCTCTGTCAGCTTGTGAAGGGGTCTTGCGATGGAAGAAAAATCTTTCAGGAATCTCCTATAATAAGTGCAAAGCCCTAGAAAGCTTCTCATCTGGTGGACATTTTCGGGATGTCTCCAGTCTTTAACTGCTGACACTTTTTCGCGATCCATGGCCCACCTTCAGCAGAGATGACATGTCCGAAGTCACTTTCTGTCTGAATAACTTGCATTTAGCGGCATTCAACTTTAGATTTTCTTCATTCGTTTCTGAAGTATTTTTGTAGGATTATCTAGATGTTCTTCGAAACTCTTTCTGACGATGATGATGTCGTTCAGGTATATCAGACAGGCTTCGTAGGAAAGACTTCTCAAAACAGTCTCGATGAGGCGGGAAGTCTCCATAAGTCTCAATGAAATGTTACCGAGGCATTACATAATCCAAACGGCATCACCTTGAACTGCCAAAGTTCTTGCCCCGTAGTAAATGCAGTCTTTTCTCGGTCATCAGGATGTATCTCTACTTGCCAATATCTACCCTTTAAATCAAGCGTCGAAAACCACTTGCTTCCAGAAAGAGTAAAAATGTGTAAATTTTGGCAAGAGGGTAACTGTCTTTCTTCGTATCCTAGTTCAACCGGCGATAGTCAACGCAAAATCTTGTTGAATCGTCTTTCTTCTTGACGAGGACAATCGGAGATGCCCAGGGACTTGCTGAAGGCTCGATGACATCGCTTTCTTGCATTTCCTACAGAAGTGTTCGTACCTCTTCCTGTTTAGCAATCGGCAGACGTCTTTGATGTTGCTTGATTGGTGGATGATCACCGGTATCGATTCTATGTTGTGTCAAACTGGTTCGACCCACGTCAGAAGATGAGCGGAACAAAACATCTTGAAGGGCATTAATGACACGTTAGGCAGCATTCCTCTCTTCATCGTTTAATTGCGCATTCTGCAGTAACTCCAGTGTAATGCTCTCTGAAGGCACAGATTCTGAGATGTTATTGCTTCTTTCAACCCTGGTTACTGGAGTACAAGCTGCAAGCTCTGCACCTTTCTTAATAACTCTCGCCTTCGCAGTTACATTGGCAACTGTAACCAGACTATATACTCCGGGATAACGGTCCTTGATAGGTCGACGAGTGCTAACACTACTAGTACTCCTTTCGAGCTGTTATAGTTATTGGGATATTCGATGATGCCGTAGCAGAAATTTCTATTTTCTGGCAACCTCCGCCCCGCGAGATAGCCACTAATTAGTTCCCTTCTTATTGATAGGCGGAGTCTTAACATGCGTACCCTTGCGTGTTCTGTAGTTTCTTCGTATGTGCCATTCAGCACCGCAGTTCCAGCACTTTACGGTTGGTTTCTTGTCACCAGTATTTCGTCTCAAGGCATTCAGCTGTCTTGTGAAATCATCCAGGCAGCAGCCATTTGATCCACTGGCTGTCGTACTTGCGCAGCTGTGATTGGGTATCGGTCTCTGTCAGTTGCTTGTTGGGCTGCGTCAAATTTCGTGGCGTACACAACTCTTTCGCATCAGACATTCGCAGTGCTCTCTGTATTTCAGAATCCCGTCGATGAAGTACTGCAAGGACAGATTTCTGTTGTTTCTGTCGAACATTCCGAAAAGGCTAGATGAGAGAGACTTTCGACATCCGTGCCTAGTTCTTGGAGTGTTTCCGTGGACTTCAATTGATGGGATTTTAATTGAAGATTGCTGTAGTCTTTTATACACTTCTCCCCGAAACGTAGCTCCAATGCGCCGGACAGAGCTTCGAAATCTAGTCTCTGGTTTTCGGGAAGAGTCTGCAGGATATCCGCTGCATCTGCTCTCAGAGAAGCGGCGAGATGACAGGCCTTAACTTGAGAATCCCATCCATTCACATCCGCCACTATAGAAAAATGTGTCTTATACACTTGCCAAGAGGTCTTCCCATCATGTGTGGATAACTTCAAGATGATCGAGCACGCATGGGTAAAAATTTAAAACCATCACTATTGCTCCCTGCCGTCGTTACGAATTTTTTTAAATCATCAACTCCTTTGGAAACTGCAGGAACTCTCTCATCAATTTGTTGTTTGATTTGTTGTTGAACAGCAGAAACTCTTACTTCTATTTGTCCTTTTACCTAAGAAACTCTTTCTTCAATGTGTTCAACTTTATTTTGAACAGCGTGAATTCTGCCTTCCATAGCTTCGAATTTGTTTTCTATTACGTAGGTAATTTCTTTTTTCATTTCCTCTTGACCTGCTTCAATCTATTCTTGAACAGCTTTCATTTCATCTTTAACAGATTCCTGAACAGCCTTCATTTCATCTTTAACAGATTCCTGAACAACAACTACTAATAAACAAGTGAGCTGAGATCTTTGTCTGCGGCTTTTCTAGCTTTTAAATCGGCCGCGCGAGATAATTCTAGCGGTTTCTGGAAAGCAAAAATAGGAGAAATACGGTTACAGCTAGTCAATTACATTTATCCAAATTAAATGTCAAGTACCGAGATAAACTTTTGTTCAATGTTAAATGCATGTGCTCTTCTTATTTTACATTTCCGGCGTAGCTTTCTCTTGAAATATGTCACGCGCTGCATTGCACTAGGAACAATGTTCAATGTTCGGTAATCTAAACACAATCTAATATTTCCGTCTTTCCTGCTTACACAAACTACTGGGTGAGCTATTTCTGCAATATGTTTCATCTATTAGTCCCGATTTTAATAATTCTTCTACTTCTTCGTCACCCTTGTTTTCAGTGCTTCAGGAATTCTGTAGATGTAAGGTTTCTTCCTCTCCATATTGGATATTAGTCTAATTTTATGACTTTCAACTTTAGCTATTTTCAGCTTTCCAGTGAATGGTTCTCGGTATTGATTGATAAGAGCGATTAAATTTCTTCTTTGCTATGGACTTAAATTTTCTAAATTCAGATTCGCATCCATTTTTAAATCTTCTAGGGGGTTGAAAGATCTTTTCCTGGCAAAGTTATAATTTCTCCAAATTCTTCTTCATTTTCAAATATCACTTCAACTGCATTGACGCTAGCTTGAAATTTTCGAATTTTATTTGAATGAGCATGCTTGAACTTTCCATCGGGTAGTTTTACTTTATGAGATGGACAATGATTCACGATTTCTCCTGCTCCAGTCCAGGGAGCATTGAGTTTGTTATTTGAATCTGAGATGAGTAAATACACTTGTTCCCCGATTTTGAAATTTATTGGTATTGAACTTCGGTTAAAATACTCACCATATTTTTGTTTTTTCTCATTTCCAATTAAATTGGCTTGTTCCAACCTTATTTTTAAGTGCTGTAAGTAATCCACTGCCGATTCACTTAGATTAAGTGGTATAGGTATTTATCCTGACCATGAAGACTTGAATACTGTTAAAGGACGTCTTGGCTGTCTTCCATACATCAGCTGAAATGGTGAGACTCTAGCGGTGCAGTTTGGTTCTTCCCTGTAAGCAAAGAGCAAGTATATTATGCGCTTATCTCTATTCGAAGGATCAGTCCTGATGACATGGTGTAACAGTTGTTTAAGGGACTTGATCCATCTCTCTACCAATCCATTTGAAGCACTGTAAGCAAGTGTAGAGCCTAGTCTTTTCTGGAATTCTTTAGTTAATTTCGCCAGGAAGTTACTTCCGTTGTCACTAGCTATTGTATTAGAGATTCCTGTTCTCATAGAAATCTTCAAAAGTACGTTCAAGTGGCTTTTGTTGTCAAGCTTCTCAGTGGATTTGCTTCTGGCCATTGGGAATATTCATCTACCAGGCATAACACGTATTTACGCTTTCTATCAGAAGGAGGTTCAATAGGTCCAATAACGTCAATGTTCACTACTTCGAAAGGTAATTCTAGTCTTTTGACGGGTTTGATGGGAATAGTGTCCAATCGCTTTTCTGGACTCTTCAACTAACAATTTGACTGACATGTTTTACAAAAGGTTTGACATCTTGAGCTAATCCAGATCAAAATAAATCAATATCGGATTTTCTCCTTTGTTTTCCTTATTCCAAGACGTGCACCGAAAATGGAACTATGTGATAATTCCAATACTTGTGTTCTTCTACTAAGAGGGAGCACTAACTAGAAAACAGTCTGTCCTAATATATTTTCTTGGTGACGTAAAAGATGATCAATAATTAAATAATTCCTTTCCTTTTCTACCACTAACTTCCATGTTTCTTTCAGCTAAGGACAGGTTAATTGCTCTCTGCGCAGGTTTTCGGCAGACGAAAAGTCTGTGTTTATGTGAGCGCTCTCTTTGTTCCCTTCCTCCTCTTCGTGAATGCTCGACTTCTCCCCCATTCCTCTCAGGTTTTCTTCTCCAAAAGCCTGTAGACGTGGAGGATTCTACGTTCTCGTTTGTCTGAGCTTCGGCTAATAGATTCTGCAAGTTTTCGCCTCTGGAATTATTTCTTTCTATGCTTGATTGGTCTCCACCAGGATTAATAAACAGTTCGCGTATTTCTGGAGTTATTAAACAAGTCCCATTTAGCTTATCAGTCACTGCAATTAATGTATCCACAAAATTAAATAAATAACTTCCACGATTCTTATAATAAATAGGTACGCGGCAAACTTTTGCTTCAATCGGTTGTCCAAAAGCAGGGGTTAGCAAAATTTTACTTCCTTCTTTGTCTTCTAAATCCGGAATGAGCGATGAATGTACGATCGTTACCTGCGTTCCAGAGTCCACGATAGCTTCGATCTTCTCAGAGTTAATAAAAACGTCTACTTTTTTCAATGTCTGCATGATACGTTCTTCGAATTCGGATCGTAGATGGGATGAGTCTACTTTTGCTACGGTGGCTTCTTCTTTTGATGTTCTTTGAATTTTTGGGAGTTTTAGAATCATCCTTTCTCTTCTTATTTACTACAGTTTCGTTTTTTCTTCTTTTGTCTGGGCAATCTCTTGCGATGTGTTGATAGCTTCCTCAAATATAACATTCTTTTCTTCTCGCAGCATATCCTTCTTGTTTTGAGTATTCTCTTCTCAGTTGTGGAGGAATATATTTATCCTGTGTATATGTTGTATCCTGGAATCTTGGTGATCATATTATTTCATTTCGAACTTCGTCGAAAGATTTTCCTTTCGCGGTGAAATAGATATCACATTCTTTAGATAATTCTTGTGGCTTCAACCATTTCCTTGGCTTACTGCTAAGCGTGCAGTTGTTTATCTATCCAAAGCTTGAAATAATTTATCCGAAATAATTAACTATTTGAGTGCTTCGAAATCATTTACTTCTCTTGATTTACAGTAATAGTCCCATGTAGCTGTTAGTAGTGAAGCAAACTGGATATGCCTTTCGCCGGAGTAACCTTTAGTTCTTCTAAAAGTTTCTAAACAGGCTTGAGGAGTAGGTTGATGTTCCTTCAGAACAAGAATTTTCACTTTTTCATAGTTTTGCAGATCTTCATCCTTTATATAACGAGAACATTTGAAGCTTTTTCTCCAATTAATTTCAATAATATTTCCGATTTATTCTTCTGTAACTTTCTTGTGCATAAATGCTCTTTCGAATCGAAAAATATATTCCACGCTTCTACTCTCTTCAGTGATGGTATAGTTAGCGTTTCTACTCCTTTGATCAGCTTGTCGAGGGAAATTTCGGCTTCTCTTCCTGTGTTTTGGATTGAAGGTGCCGGACTTCCACTTTCTTCATTTTTGAGTTGCTCGAATCTTCTCTAATTCTATTTAGTGTTCTCTCTCTGCTCTCAGTCTCTCTTCTTCCACTTGTATCTTTCGATTTCTTCTTTTCTTCTTCTATTCTCCACTGCAGTAATCAGAATTTCATTCACGAAATCAGCATCTATGATGCATTCTCTGCTAGCCTGGAGTTTCTGTTTCAGTTCTACCAACTTCAAATCTGTGGATGCGCTTACTCCAATTTCTAATAAAACAGTTACTGAATCCTTTTTCTTCATTTTTTTAAAGATTTTCTCTTCTTTTTCTTTAAAACCAAACTTTTCAAACTTACGATTAAATAATTCTCATGCTTTTAGTCCCATTCGGAAGTGTGAACTTTTTTCATATGTCAGGTTTAACGTTACGCCACTTGCGTTTTCAACGCTCTAAGCTCTAAGATTATCAGGACTTAGTGTTCTGTGCATACTCTTTGCAAACATGGTGAATTACTTACAAGGTTCTTATCCTCAAATTCTAAGTCCTGAACTGGAACAGGGAGCGGAAGGTACGCTATGTTCTGATGTAACTGCTGGGCTGGAGAATAACTGCATGTGAAAGGGATTTGAAATCCTCTTTTATTAAATCACTATTAATAACAAACCTCCCAATTCGGGAGAGATACAGAACGTAACAGACCACACTTTGGTCGAAGTTAACAATCAAATAAATTTAAATAAATTAAAATAGAACTTAAATTAACTTTTGCTTCGCAGAGCAATTCGCGGAAGTTGGCCTCTATCTAAAAGGGTGCGTAGCAAGGTATACTAAATACTACCGCACTTTAATTTATTTTACAATGCAATCACGTAGTAAGCACTATGGCTTATAAATTTAAACTGCTAGCTGGTCAGGCGAACGTTGAGCAGCGTGACCGTGATCTGAGGCAAAGCTCTCACACACCGAGAGGTTTCTACCTCTGGCTTAAATAGTGCTTGGCTGAACTTCAAAAATTAGCATAAGCTAAAAACGCGCGCTTCTTCTGACAGGAAGTTGAAGCAGAGAGGAGATAGAAAAGATTTAAATTAAAATAAACTTGGTTAGTTTAACTAAAACCTTACATACTTCCCGCCAGAATTGCGATAGTTAAACTACTTTGGTCCAAACGGACCATGTTGAAAACTAGCAATTCTAAATAGTCGAAAATTTCACTGTTCTAAACTTAGGCCAACTCTTACAAGGCAATATATGTTTGTGTAAAATACAGACGAAATTTTCTGGAACAACAATCTTCAACATTTTTTTTTTCAAGTCTTATTCTTCAAACAGTCTTACTCCTTCCAGCAAAATCTGGAAGGAAAACAACTTTAGTATGACATAATAACAGAATAATTCTAAGTGGTACAAATCCTTTTTTTTTTTTTCTGTGTAATTTTGCACACACACATTATCATTCAAGCACAATTAAATTCTTCCCCCGTATGCTCTCTCACCGGTGTTGGATGTAAAGCAAACCGCCATTGCGGGTTTTTATGTGTTCGGGGGTGTTCAACTCTTCCACCTACAATCGACTAACATTAGTTAGAACTTGACATACGAGACCTGAAAAAAACGCCCTATAACCAGCTAATCCTAAGGTTCTCACTAGCTTTATGTCTAACACTTTAAGTGTATTTGGTGGAGAGCCTAATTAACACTTGCATTCTAAAATAGTGAATCTTTAACTTTTCATGCATACAAATTCGCAGTTTGCACACAACATTCACATTAATATTGCACTTAACGTGCATTGCTAGCATAATATTATTTGTTACATTTCATAACACATTAACAATTTCACAGCAATCCTGAAATGCAAATAGAAGTTAAATTTCTAAGCTTACAGAAATATAGGTTAAATTTCTAAGCTTACAGCAAGTGCTTCCTATTCCTTTCTCAAGGTACTTTCTTGAAATATCAAATTACATTGAATTAATAGTCTACAGACTAAATCGTGTTTTTCAATTTTCCGAATTTTCATTCTAGACATTTTACAAGTCTTTAGACAAAGCGTCGTACAAAATCATTTAGTTAACATATTCTTTTCAGCAATTCATTGCTTTTACAGAATTAATCTATTTACAAAATTAAGTAATTTTAAATCTTTAAGAATTACAATTTCTTTTAACAAAACATTTTACTTTCCATATGAGAACTTATCGCTCACTTGGCGTAAAAGTCAACCTCGCTTGAGGTAAAATCAGTCCTGCAACTTGCAGTATACTCAAAAATTAACTAAACTTTTGAATACGAAATTGTACTTATCTTATTATGATCGTCCATCCTTTTCTTGGCCCAATCTTTAAAACTTGAGTAAGTTGTGGCCTGGTTCAGTTTCCTCGTTTTTCGTTGTTCTTTCGGAGCCTGCTCGTCTCTTTTTCTTTTGAAATTCCGTCGTTGTATCCTCGGCAATTTCCTTTGTAGAGGAGGTTGCTCCGCTGGACGTTTGGTGGACTGGGCCCTTCTCTCCTGGGCCCTTGCTCGTTGCTTGTCCTGGTTCCTGCTGTATTCGGGAAGTTGATTCTCAGGCTGCAATCGACGTTTCTTGCTTCTCAGGCACCTGTCCGATGATTCCACAGTTCTTTTGGATACATTGGGCTTCCCTTGCCCATTCTGCTTTCTTCTCTTGGTGCGCTCGTAATTCCGTTCGTAGATTTGTTCACCTGCATCGTGAGACTTTCTTTTGAAACCACCTTTTTGGTTCTTATTTCTTTGTTGGGGGGGAGCTTTCTTCTTCTGACATTTCGATGCCGTTGTAGCTGGTTCCTGCTGTTTTTGCTGACGTATATCTTCCTGGCTAGTCGATTGCCTCGGATCCTGAAACGAATCTTTAAATACAGCCATTTTGCTGCGATTATAGAACGGTTTTATTTGGTCCACATTCGCTTTGAGCGTTTGACCATCATTTCTTTTTAATATAACCACTGCCCCCGTAATTTGTTCAATTGTGAACGGGCCTTCAAAACGCGGAAAAAATTTCCCCACCTTTTCCTCTGGGGCATTTGACAAGTTGTGTTTAATCTTCAACACTTCATCTCCCACATTGTACTTGACCTCTCTTCTTTTTAGGTCATAGTACAATTTCTGTTTTCTTTGGGCCATTTCTATATTTTCCGTCGCTTCCCGTATTAACTTTTGTATATCACTCATTTTAAATTCTTCTGCCCTTTCCTGTACAAAGAACAGTTTATCTAGGGGGGTCAAGATCTTTCTTCCTAAGAAGAGTTCAGCGGGTGTTTTTTGTGTAGTATCGTGTTTGGCGGTCCTAAGGGCAAATGCAAATTCATTTATATGGCTATCCCAGGTAGAGTGATAGTTTTTCACATAACTACGAATTATTTTCACTACATTTCTATTCACCCGTTCCGCTATGTTTGACTGCGGACGATACGGGACCATCTTTAGATGACGTATGCCCAGTTTTGCACACATTTCCTCAAACATTTTACTAACAAACTGAGGACCATTGTCTGAAATAACTTTTAGGGGCGCCCCGTATTTTAAAATATACTTATTTAGAATTGAATCTACTACAATTTTTGCAGACGCGCGTTTTAACGGAATTAACTCTAACCATTTGCTAAAATGATCCACTATAACTAAAAGATATCGGCTTTTATTAACTTTACTTCGAGGGTAAGGTCCAAGTAAATCGATGCCTATTATTTGATTTGGGAATTCTGATTTAATACTATTTAGGAACCCGGCCGGGCGGAAATTAACATAATTATTTAATTGACATGTTGGGCACGACTGGACATACGCCCTAGTAAACTTTTGCAGTTCTGGAAAGAAAACTGCCTCGCGAACTCTCTGAACAGTTTTTCTTATACCTAAATGAGCCGAAATGGCACAATCATGCAACTCTTCTAATACATTCAACCTCATGCTAGCTGGGATAACCGGTCTATATTCATGATTCTCATTAGTAGCTTTCGTATAGAATAACAGTCCGTCAATTAATTCGTAATTTTCGGCCCTATTTCTTATCGGCACAATATCCGGATGATTGAAATTCTCAGGGTCGGCCAAATAATTGTATATATTTTTGAACTCCGGATCTTTTTTGAGTTCGGCTATTACTGTTTCACGAGAATCTAATACTTTGGATGTTAACATGGCTATCTTAATTACACTTCCATTTTCATCTAAGTTAATTCTGCTTAAAGCATCTGCCACAACATTTTCTTTTCCCGGCGTATGTTTAATTATTAGGTTATATTCCTGTAATTTGAGAGCCCACCTTATTAATCTGGGTGATAAATTTTTTCCAGAATAGAGTCTAGTGACCGCCGCGTGGTCGGTATATACAGTTACTGGAGAACTTCCAAAGAACACACGAAATTTCTGTACTGATGCTAACACTGCGAGAGTTTCTCTCTCTGTTGCGGAATAGTTTCTTTGGGTTTCATTTAATGTTCGGCTGAAAAAAGCCACGGGCTGACCATTTTGGGAAAGCACTGCACCAATCGCGAAATCTGAAGCGTCCGCTGAAATCTCTAATCCCTTATCCCCTTCTGGAAATTTTAAGACGGGAGCTTGAGTCAATGCGTCTTTCAATTTTTGAAACGCCAAGTTGGCTTCTGCTGACCACGAAAACCTAGCTTTTTTTCTTTTCAACTTTAGCAGTGGCTCAGCTATTTTTGCAAAGTCTTTAATGAAAGCCCGGTAATATGAACACATCCCGAGAAACGACGATAATTTCTTCGCTGTTTTAGGAACAGGATAATTTCTAATGGCTACTATTTTTGACTGATCCGTTTCGATTCCCTTTTGGGAAATTTTAAATCCTAAATAACGTAACTCTTTTGCGGCAAATTTACATTTAGACGCATTTATCTTTAAACCAGCTTCGTTTAACAATGAAAATACTTTTCTTAAATCTTGTAAGTGTTGTTCTAGAGTACTACTCGTAATTATAATATCGTCTAAATATATGAAAGTGCTTTTACCAAGGACTGGTCTTAAGACGATGTCCATACATCTTTGGAACGTTGCCGGCGCGCCGGATAATCCGAACGGCATTCTAAGAAATGCGTACGTACCAGATTTCGTTATGAACGCGGTTTTGTGTACGTCCTCGGGTTTTACCCCAATCTGAAAATAGCCACTCGTGAGATCTAATGTAGTCATGTATTTTGTAGACGAAATATTTCGAATAATTTCTTCAATTATCGGCAACGGATATACAGGATATTTTGTAACTGAATTTAACTTGCGATAATCTATAGCAAAACGCCACCGCTTCGGGTGCGTAATCGGGTAATCATTATTTTTCTTACACAGGACAACGGGGCTAGCATAACTGCTAGAAATTGGCGTGATGATTTTATTCTTTAACATCTCTTTAATATGATGTTCAATTATTTCCTCTTTTGTCCTATCATATCTATATGGCTTTTGCCTAACTGGCTGAGCGTCCCCCGTGTCAATGTCGTGGTTCACCACCTGCGTAAAGCCTGGTACATCACTAAATAAATTCGCAAAGTGACTTACCAGACCTTGGATTTTCTCTTTTTCCTCTGCTTGTAAATGTTCCAAGTCCAGCTGCGGGGGCTTATCATTCTTCGCTTCAATTGGCTTCATATTTAATGTTAGTTCTCCCCCCTTGAAATCAATTTTTGCTTCTGCCAAACTAAAAAAGTCCACACCTAGAATAATACAAGTCTGCAGGTTACGCACAATATAAAACAGGATTCTTACCTGTTCGTTGTTGATACGCACGAACAATGGTACTTTTCCTAAACAGCTACATTTTTCTCCTTGGGCCGCTATGACATCCGTGTCTCTTGCACTAAAAATTCTGTAACGTCGAAAGTGCTTCTTAAAGAATCTTTCCGATACGAAGCTGCTTTGGGCTCCTGTATCCAAGAGGGCTGTCGCCGGTATGTTGTTGATTAGAACTTCAATCTTCGGCAAACTCAAATTCTTAACGACCACGGTGTTTAAATTGATTTTGGAAGGGTTTTGCGCTGCTTCGGACTTCTTCACCTTCCTCGAAGAAATCCCTCTTAGTTTAAATTCTTTTTCTTCTGGTTGCCCTCGGAATCTTTGCTTGTTCTTCTATTAAATTCCCTTCGTTCGCCGCTCGCTTTAGGAGACACATCTTTCTTCGGCCATTGCTTCGCCTTATTCCCGTAACTTTGATTTTGCTTTTGCTGCGGTCTTGGCGAACTCCACTGACTTCTTCGCTCAAATTGGCGTCGTCGTTCGTTGTCGGCTGTTCTTCGGCTTTCAAATTGTACCGCGAGCTCAAATAATCTGTCTAATGTTGTTGGATTTCTTAGTTCGATGAAATCTTGAACTTGGGGCAGTAGCCTAGGAAGTATAACTTGAATAATTTCAGGATCCGGGCGACTTCCATACAAAAGCTTGAAAACTTGAATTTTCCTCAAAATAAAATTAGACAAATCTTCTATTCTTTCTTGGTATCGGCTAAACAGTTCAGCTTCCAATCTGGCTCGATCTCGCACCACGGGAAATGCTTTCACTAGAGAATTCTTGAAATTTTCATACGTGTATGTGGGGCTTCCTGGTTCCCCCAAGAGATTCTTTCCGATGCACTTGAACCAACTTAGCGCTTGGCCCTTCAAAGCGCTGGTAGCAAGAGCGACTTTCTGAAATTCGTGGACTGGATATAGCATGAAGTGGGAGTCTAGCTTTTCCAGGAAATTGATTACGGCTGTCTTGCCGTCAAAACTTGCCGCTGGCTTCATGGCTGCTCGCATGGTTTGTACGATGTAGCCGAATCCTTCTATGCCAGGAGGTGCTATCTCAGGATTCTGGACAGGTACAGCAGGTGTCTCAGGTTCGTCTTCTTGTTGTTGAGGCCATCCTCTTCTTTTTGTGCGGGCGCCATTATCAGGACTTAGCATTCTGTGTGTATTCTTTGAGAACATTGTAAATTCTGTAAAGGGTTCTTATCCTTACGTTCTAAGTCCTGAACTGGAACAGGGAGCGGAAGGTACGCTATGTTCTGATGTAACTGCTGGGCTGGAGAATAACTGCACGTGAAGGGATTTGAAATCCTCTTTTATTCAATCACTATTAAATACAAACCTCCCAATTCGGGAGAGATACAGAACGTAACAGACCACACTTTGGTCGAACTTAACAATCAAATAAATTTAAATAAATTAAAATAGAACTTAAATTAAACTTTGCTTCGCAGAGCAATTCGCGGAAGTTGGCCTCTATCTAAAAGGGTGCGTAGCAAGGTATACTAAATACTACCGCACTTTAATTTATTTTACAAAGCAATCACGTAGTAAGCACTATGGCTTATAAATTTAAACTGCTAGCTGGTCAGGCGAACGTTGAGCAGCGTGACCGTGATCTGAGGCAAAGCTCTCACACAACCGAGAGGTTTCTACCTCTGGCTTAAATAGTGCTTGGCTGAACTTCAAAAATTAGCATAAGCTAAAAACGCGCGCTTCTTCTGACAGGAAGTTGAAGCAGAGAGGAGATAGAAAAGATTTAAATTAAAATAAACTTGGTTAGTTTAACTAAAACCTTACAAGATCACTAAGAGACTAAGATTACTAAGAGATCTTGTTGTATTGGCGTCGGGGTTGAATAAGGCCCTATTTAGCAATACGAAACAAAACATTTATTGAGATAACATTCAAAGCATAATATTAAACTCAAAGCAGTACGTCGCTCCTACCCCATAGCAAAATCGAGCACCTTGCTCTTTCTCAGCTAACATTCAACTTCTCTAAATACAGCAACCCTTCTGGGAGAAGAGGCTAAACTCGCCAAGCGGGCTTTGTTGATCGCCAAGCAGTCGCCAGGTATTACACTTTTAACATATTTGATTCCTCGCTTCAAAAATATAGGACAAAGGGTGCCATCCGCATCCTCACAAGTGTGTCCGAAATATATCGCGCAAGGCGCAACGTCTCCGGCTCTATGATCCAAAGCCCAGTGGGCACAGAAAGAAGGGGCGACCAGGAGTCACAATGCCAATGAGGCATCAACTAGAAGGGATATGACACCAAACGGCGCAGTGAGGGTAAGCTGCGATTGTGTGCTAGCAAACAGACAGGGCAGTCATGACAGTAAATATCCTACTATCAAGCAACTTAACTGAATACATGACAGTTTAAATAAATTAACTAGGAGGGTTATGAATATAAGTGATTGAAGTAGAAAGACCTAGTGAGGTAGCGAGTCAAAGGACAAGATGTTAGGTTAGGACTGAACTAAGGTGGGAAAGTTTGAGTCACGGGTGAGGTTGGCCGCAAGGGGTCTGATATCTGAATCCATATCAAGAATCTCGTAATTAAACACGGTTAACTGGCGCAGGTGAGGGCAGTCTAATGCTTTCATGAAGAACTTAATGTTCATCCGATGGAGAAACTTATCCACGGTTTCAATTTGAAGATCCTTGTGCAGTGTGTCTTTTGAGACATAGTAGTGAGCACTGATAATTGCCTTAGCAGTTTATTTTGCGTTATCTGAAGCTTGCGTGGGTTCTTAGGGCGGGTCGAAGCCCAGGCGGTTGACGCATATGCAGAGAGAGGTCTGATGATGGCCAAGTAAATATGGCGCTTCCTCCGAAGGTCCAGTTCCGAATTTGGAGCCAGTAATGGCGGGAGACTTTGTATCGCCCTGATCACCCTCCCTTAGCTGTGTAGTGATCGGAGTCCGGGTGTCCTTTTCCCTTATAACAAGGAGATTAGACCTCGTCCGCATTAATAGCAATTCTCCATTTGGAGCACCAATGTTTAAGTTGCGGCATAAGTTTCTGAAGCTTGGCGATGACCTGATTTGGACAGAAGGTTTTGACGGCGATAGCCGTTTGTCAGTGTAACAACCTATGTAATAGTTGTAGTCCATGTTCATGGTGGGCAGATCGGCCACGTAAAAGAGGTATAATACGGGCCTGATAATAGAACCCTGCGGGACGCCTGCATTAATGCTCTTGTTATCCGAGATGTCATTGCCAATCTGGACGAAACATTTTCTTCCCTTGAGGAATGAGTTGATGAGAGGGATGAGCTTCGGGCCAAAATGGAACCATATGAGCTAAAAGATAGGCCGCTCATGGCATCGCCACGTCTAGCATGAGCAAGGCTACTTTCTGTTTGTTATGAAGGGAGCTACCAATGAATTCGTTGAGGTGCAGCAGTTGCTTGGTAGTTGACAGGGCCTTTCGGAAACCGAACTGTTCCGTAGGAAGTTTGTCTAAGTGTAATTGAATTCTACGCAAAATAATCCTTTTTAGAATTTTGCCCATGCTAGGTAATAAACTAATGGGCCTGTATCCTTCAGGCTTTGTCTGGTCTTTTTCAGGCTTAGGAATGAGAATCATTTTGGCCATTTTCCATTGCATGGGAAAATAGGTGTTATGAAGACACGCATTTACAATGTCTGTGAATCTTGCAATGATTCCTAGAGGGAGCCATTTGAGCGCAACGTTTGTAATATTGTCGAATCTGGGCGCCTTTCGATTTCTCAGTTTCCGTATGATCTCCGAACTCCAAATTCTCATGAGTAACGGGAGTGTTAATCCAGTCACTGAAGCAGTACCGTACATCATAGCAAGGGCGCTTGCTTTTTCCTTGTTTGTCAGGGCGATTTTATTAGGTGCGTAGATTGGCTTGTTGACAGTATGAATGAACGAGTCCCATGTATGGATCCCAAAACGCAGCCAGACATTCTCACAAAAGAAAAGGACATTTTGCGTCTAGAACAAGTAGAACACCCTCTCAATGAAGGGAGACACATTTTCCATTTTCTTTTGCCACTTTGAAGCTTTAACAATTAGTTTGCTTAAACTCTGCATTAGGGATTTGCATCAAATTATGCAGAAAAATGTAAACAAGGGTACTAAGTTTGTTTTAAACGAAGAACATAGTCGTTATATTTTCCTTTTCTGTACACTGCGGGGGAAAAAAGGACTGTTCTTATATCTCGCGTTCTACTGGGCCGATTGACAAAATTCAAATTCCGTTTGTCACGTCTCCAAAACGCGACTTAATATATATATTAGATTTATATTTAGCATCATTCTAAGATACGTATTTTGACGCAAAATCGGACTTTTTCTGAAACGACATGCCGATTTTTTTCCATATTTCAATTCTACGACTGAAATTATAACTAAATATTAAATTTTGTAAAATATGATAGAAAACTTCCTGAGAAATTCAAAAATTCCTCTTGGCGTATTTTTTTTCCGTTTTTGCGAAGGAAAATTGTCTTGGCGAACTTCTTAATATATAGCAACCTATTTTCTTTTTATTCTTTTCATTTCATACGAGCGGAAAAAAAGTTGTTGTTCATACTTTCAAATAATTTCAACAAAGTGCGTAAACGACATCTGTGTTATTAACGCTTTTAAGAATATGCCAAATTCCAAAGCGCACAAATATATAAATTCACTTATATCTTAGGAAATATTGAATAAAAAACTCTAATTTTTTGCAGGTATGCGTAGAAATACATCTACTTTAAAATGATGGTAAAAATTTAATAGATTATAATTCAAAACGTTTTTCGAAAAATTTATAAAAATTATTTAAAAATATAAATTTAAAAATAAATCGTAAAAAATGAGCGAATTGTATTTGGAATGAACCTAAATTTCGAAATCTGAAAGAAGAAATCAAGTAAGCTTAATAAAAAAGAGATATTAATAAATATATATCAAATTCAATTAACATTTGAGGAGCTAAAATTTTGAGAGCTAATGTTTTAAAAATTACTCATGCAATTTTTACAAAAATTAGTAGTTTGGCATAATTTGAGTCGCAGAATCGAATTATGGAAAAAAATTGGCATGTCATTTGAGAAAATGTCCGATTTTGTGTCAAAATACCTATATTAGAACAACGCTCCATAATACCTCTATATGAGAGATATAACACATATCTTAAGTCGCGCTTTCGAGACATGAAAAACGCAGTTTAAATTTTGTCAATCGGCTCAGTAGAATGGGAGATATAGAACTGTCCTTTCTTTTTTTCTTTTCGCAGTGTACATTTACATTATCATTCTGCATATTGTATATTATATTTATGACATTTTACTGTATCTTCAAACGATGAAGACAATTGTGTGAAAGATCTGGAATAAAACGATATGTCGGTTGTTCAGTAATTCGTTCGATCAATAAATTATGTTATTATAATATTACAACCCAGAGAAATTTTTATATTCATGAAGCAGAAAAAATCTAATTTGTCTTAACTTACAGATACAATTCACTATCTTTGCTTGATGATCAAACTAATCTCTGTAGAATTTCGATCTTGACACCATCGGATAGCTCGAAGAATATTTTTCCTCGTGATATTCGCTAAGAATTCCAGACCTAATTCATTGAGTTTTCGCATTTTTTTTTGATAAAATCAAAAAATCTTTTTGATATTTTTAGCAACCATTCAGTTCTTATAGGAGCTGTTTAAACCAAAAGATTTATAACTTAATTATTAAACGTAGCCCTTCACTTTTAAGTGATTACGAGATCGGATTTCTAAATTCGGCAGAAATTTGTTTGACTGAATGTCATGTCACGCTATCGATAAAACAGGCCTTGAAGGAAAGATAACATAACATACGCCGTTGCTACGCTGATTAGAAGTAATTTTTCCACATTCACTGTTAGTCATTTTTTTCTTTATTCCTTTTTACCTATTCTACAGACTAAAGGTTTATAGTAGAATATATAATAAAAATTTTTGCGTTTAACTAAACTATTTTTCTTTTCTTTTTTTTATCTCTAATGGCAAGCACTGGCAGGCTTTGGCCACTACTAAGGCCGGAACCTATGATCACTTTAATTATGGACGCACCTAATAGGTGGACCGCCGTTTTCTCCTATGAAGGGATCCACAATTTACATCCACGTCTTCTCCGGGATTCAAGCCGGGCCCTTCGGCAGTGCAGTCAGAGTCACTAACCACTTTCCTGTCTGAGCGGCTGTTCTCGAAGAAGTTTTTTAAAAAGGATTTTTTGCATGTCACTCGGCTATTTGGCTGCTAACAACGATGGATTTTAAATTGCCAAAGAGAAATCAACTGAATCATTCTATATATGGCATTTCTACATAAGCATTTCTATTGTTCTATGAAATTTTGCTAATTACTGACATAATTTTTATATGGTATACCAAATAATTTCATTACCAGTCACAATAGTCTCCGAGATTATGGCAGTTAAAAAATACTTTTTTGCTTTTTAATGCAGTTAACCAAAACCGTGAAACTTAAACAGCTTTTATTTATACATTTTGAGCTGCCCAAACGGTATAGTGGTTGAGGAAGCCTGACTGCGATACCGAAAGTCCCGGGCTCGAATGTTGGAGAAGGTACAGTCTGTCTATCATAAGAAAAGCTCTCGCCAGTTAGTCTGCAGCTGTCTGTTGCCGTTGAAACGAGCGTTGACCATTTTCCGTAGGGGTGTCTTGAATATTTACTTTTCAGTTTGCCATCCTGGCGCATTTAAAGATGAACTGGAGACCCTTGGTTCGCACCTATTTGAAATATACTAGCCTTGTTGCTATAGCGACCGCCACCCGCCAGACCTGTGGCGGGACTATTCTTCTCGTAGACAGACAGTATGGAGGTAAAATTGTTTCTTCTTTCATAGAAGGCAGCGGTGGTAGCCTATTAGGTGCCTTCACAGTAAAATGGCAACTACTTCTGCCCTTAGTAGTGGCCAATGCCGTTATAGGCAAGTGCCCACCATTGGAAAAAAATATGCTTTTTTTATATGATGAAAGTCAACACTGAAAATTGAATTGATATTGAATTGATTATTTTGAAAGTGCGTGAACTCTTTTCAGGACTGAGTCATTACATGACTTCAATATCTTAGCTTGACGCTTACTACAAATAATTGAGATTTTTCAAACTTCTAACTAAAACTATTCATGCATACAGGTACCGCAGCATTATGTTAAAATTATCTTCCTTCTGAACACTAACTTGATACTCCACTGGAACAATGCTTCCATTTGAAAGAATATTAGTCCTCTTAAGCTTTTTCTTGTATTCGATTTTGAAACAGTCGAACATATTGATTTTTAAAATTTAAAGAACTGTTTCGTACTTGCAAATTGTCAACTTATTATTCGTTTATTTTCTCGAAATTATCTGCTTTGTAAAGTTTCATAATATTTAGCCAATTTCTTTAGCAGCGGAATTTATTTATTTAAGAGTTTTCAATAATTCCGTTATAAGCGTAACAAATGAAGTATTTAAGTTGAAGTTTATTAATGAATTGAAAAATAGTGTTTTTGCTCCAAACGAAAAGTCTTCGAATTAAAACTAATAATGTTCTGGCTTACTCGGCAAAGGGGAAAATTATGTTTTAAAGGCAGTAGAACAGAAAGAATATTCTGAAAGAAAATGAAAATATCCTTTAAATGAATTAAAAGAGATGAACTTTTTGCAGCTATTAATATGTTTCGTATTCAATAAATATTATTAAATTTCTTATTAAACTTCAGAATACTGTTAAATATTTTTGGGGGAAAACTATCAAAAGCAATGGAATATTTTGCTTAATACATAGAAGTAGCTGCTGAAGTTTAGATTGAATTTACTTCTACACATTTTTATAAATTCAAAAGTTTAAAAATATTTAAAATAAAAATAAATTTAAAAAAATCTGAAAGGTTTCAGATTTTAAATTACGTCCAAAGGTTTTTTTTTTAACATTTTCTGTGTTACCTTTATTTATTAAATATCATGTTCTTCGCACTTAAACCATAAAATTCACTTCAAGAGCAATATCGCAAAATAATTTTAAATTGAGCATGTCTTTAGAATTTCCCATACACAGTCTCACGCGCTGGAGATAAATTTTTTTTTCTCTACAACGTTGTCATTGCTTGCTTTGAAATCCTTGTTAATCAAAAATTCGTTAAGTTTTACAAAATATAAAATCGATAATAAAACAAATTCCAAATTCCAAATTTGGGCTTCAACATGCCCATATTCGCAATAGGATTACGCCATTCAAAATTGGATGGCTCTATGTACCGTTATTTTATCACAATGCGAGAAACATACATGCATTTCTGCAGATTCTTCATTATTTATTTTCTTCAAATATAATACAAGGCGGTAATATTGGTGGCAACAATTTGAAAAGTAAAACTGACATTCAGAGTGATTCAACGCAAAATCGCAAAGCGAAAACAATAGTCCTTTACGGATAAAGCCCCTTTGGACTAAAAAAATCTGAAGCTTTCAGATTGTATATTATGCCCAAAGGGGCGTTTTTTGTGTGCTGCGTTTATTCATTAACTATCATGTTCTTTGCACTTAAACCCCATAATTTTCAATTCAACAGCAATATCACAAAATATTTTAAAACAGCATATCTTTAGAATTTCCGATATGCTGTCTCGCGCGCTAAGGATAATTTTTTTTCGTACACTATTGCCACTGCTCGCTTTGAAATCTTTTAGTTTGTTAATTAAAAAAAATCCTTAAAGTTTTACAAAATATGAAATAGATAATAAAACAAATTCAACATTAAAAATTCGATCTTCCAGAGGCCCATGTTCGGGTGGAGGATTACGTTAATCAAAATTTGATTTCAAAATCAAAATTCAAAATTTTTTTCACAGTGCGAGAAATATACATATATTCATGCAGATTCTTAATTATTGAATTTCTGGCACAATTTAAAAAGTGATACACAGTTTATAGTGAACCGACGCAAAATCCCATTTAGAGACTAACTGCTCTTCTGGGCTATCGCTCCTTTGAGTAAAAAATATTTTGACCTTCCAAAACTCAAATTTCACATAAGCTTTGCGGAAGAGCTTACAAATCTGTGACTGACCTTTCAGTCAGGAGAATTGTAGTTTGTTGCCGCTTATCTGTTTCCACAGCATAGTTGCATGAATGCAGAGTTCGCATTTTCTTTTCAACGCAATTTTATTTTATCTGCAACATGCTTTTACGTAATTTTTTCCGATAATTTTTTTTTTCCTTATTTATCATGCGTAAATAAAATAAGAACGAATACTTGACTTTGGAAATCTACACTTTCTAGACTTATATCGTAATATGCTTTGAATGTTGTTAAGATATGCTATCTGGACTTTCGCAAAGCCAGTCCCATCCCCTTTCTTATCTTATCGAGCAGATGACGTTAAGAGAAATTCGTCTGCTATCGGTAGGGAAAACTGGGGCTTGATTTTAACACCATTGCGCTTTATAAGCGGATCAAAGCAAAATAAAGCACCAGTTTGGAGACACTAAAATTATTATCAAAGATAATCTAAATAACAATGGTTAATGATCTAATATAAATTCATATGTGAAAAAGATTTGCAAGGAACAGATAGAGCAGAAGGAGGAACTATACGCAACTCAACTCAATTTTAATCCGGACTAAAGTTGACCTCAACTTTCTCGTTTGTCTGTGTTTCAACTATCAAGCGGTGTGGACTGTCATTTCATATGCGTTAAACGCCGATTCTATTCAAGGTGGTTCAAGTGAGGAATTTTGTTTTTTAAGATGCCGAAATTATTAACCAGCATAAGTCGGTAAGTAATTTTTTGTATTGCTTTAGTTGCTGTAAATTTATTAAATCTCTGTATTTTTAAATTAAAGTGTAATTTCATTTAACGATTTTTAATATTTAAAGTTGTTAACATTTATTTGCATGAATCGATTTCTATATGAGCTTTAGCCTAGTTATAATCCGAACTTATGTAATTTCCTATTTACAATCGAATGGCATAAATTGTATACGTTATGTTTTCTTAGGTGCATGCCACATAAATAATATAGCTGCATGGCCTAACAGTTTTACTTTGTAAAATTTAAACTGCACTTTCAATTACATAATAAGCTTTTTTGGAAGCTGGTTTTGAGATTTTCCTCCCCTTTTTAAATCATGAGTGAAAGTCATTAAAAGATTTGACATTTTTTTTTAATCATGTCAGATTAATATGTTATTTTAAGTTTCTTTCACTATAAGTAAAGTATTTGAAGTTAAATGCCACAGGTAATATTGTGTGCTGCATGCTGTTATATCATTTAAATCCCAACTGTCATAATACTTTTATTGCAAGTAAGAAGGTTGTAACTGTATATGTTTCCTAGTTATATAGTTTCCTAGTTCCTTCTGTCAGAGCAACAGGTGGTTGGTTTTGAATTACTTATAAGGTCACAGTTTTAGTATACATATTTTCTTTTGGAAGAAGGTTGGTAGCTTATATATATCTCATAATTTTATGAAAAATAATGCTCCATACTATATGTAGTTGTATTTTTATTTTCTTTGAGGTTCTGCAATAATTTGAGAAGTTACTAGCAGAGCTGGATTAACCATAAATTAAAAATTTGCATGTGGTTAGGACATTAGCGAAATCCATGAAAAGGTGCCCAGGTTCTCAGAGAAAGGTGTACGATGAAAACTTCTTGTTGTTGGTTTTACAATGGGATGTATAGTACAGCTGACCCAAGACTGACAGAAAAGAAGTAGGAAAAAAATAGGTGTTGTACTATAAATGTATGTGGGGGCACAAAAATCATAAGTACTTAGGGCATCTAAATGGCTATTCTCGCCCTGGTTAGTAGTGTTTAGGTGCTGTATGAATATATATATAATTAGCAAATTTTTCTTCATTCTCTTGCTATGTGTCTTTTACGTAAGCTATGAAAAACTGATGTTTGTCTAATAGTGGATTTCACAATGTGATCTTCTATTAGAATATTCATAAGTTTGGAGGGAGACTAAAAATTAGGAGTATATAGACTTTCATGTTTATTATTTGTGTGTATTTTTCTGTAGTTTCAAACTTCAGAAAAATACTTTTAGTTTGTTTAATATGTCATAGCTTTCAAATAATATACTTCTCCTACTTACTGCATTTATTATGAGTATGCAGTATCAGTAATTATGGATGTCTTTAAATTCTGTCCAGTTCTAAGTGACATAGAATGATCTTAAGTTCTCAGTAAAGCTGCAGGCTGTATTCAGAATTTAAGAACAATTACAGTATATTTCTGTATTGTGTAAAAGATGATCATAATTTCCAGATGTCAATCCATTCAATGTAAAGTTTTAATTATGGAATAAAAGAGCATAACCAGTTTAATATGAGACAGTGAAATACATTGAAGCTATACATTCACTTTTTAAAGTGATTTAAAGTAAATATTGGAATTTTTTGCAAATGGGGAGGGGAGGGCACTTGGTTATCAATTTAAAATTAGAATAAAATTAAATTAGAATAGAAGAGAAACACGCCAATGTGACAATCAAAATCGCTCAAACAACCTTGTATTTGGCGTACATTTATTAAAACACTCAATTGATATCGAGAGTAGCTAAGGTCCCTCCTCTTCAGGAGAATGAAATTTCCAGACAATCTCAGTAACGGCTTTTTATACCCTTGGATAGTACCATGTGCAAGGAGGCAACACCATCTATCGGCAAAAATAATAACCCCTGTCAATAAAATTCATGGTTCGACTCTAAAAGATTACGTTTCTGACTTTAATTCTTGGGGAATTTATAGTGTATCGTATCAGTGTGGCTTGAGATATACTGGCCAAACAAAAAGACCGTTAAAGTTTCGTATCAAGGAACATGAATCTTATGTCTGAAAGGGCGAAATTAACGAGTCTTCAATAGCGTATCATAGTTGGAAATTTAATTATAATTTTGACTTTTCAAAAATTAATCAAAAAGCTTCTTCCATTGGTGAATTGGATTTTCTTGAGGCTTTTCATATTCACAAAGATTTAGCATGTTTAGTGAATGATTTTAAGTCCAATCCAGTCCTTCCTAACACTTTTAAAATTCTATTAACATAATTCATGGTTATTATTTTTGCCGGTAGATGGCATTGCCTCCTCGCACATGGTACTACCTGAGGGTATAAAAAGCCGTTTCTGAGGCTGTCTGGAAATTTCATTCTCCTGATGAGGAGGGACCTTAGCTGCCCTCGAAATCGATTGAGTGTTTTAATAAATGTACGCCAAATACAAGGTTGTTTCAGTGGTTTTGATTGAAATTAAATGCCTGATAGCAGTTCAATTTTACTCAAAATCTTATTAATGTAAGGGATATTTTTAAATCATATTTTAATAATTCATAGAATCAAGCATAAAACTTCGTTTTCAGTTATTACAAAATTATGATTTTGAAGTTATTAAAATGTGATATATGTATAGGTAGAAAGCTTAAGTGTCAAGCTTTCTAAATAAAATTTAAAAGCAATTAATTTACTCAGATATATTTTCATGACATTATTTAATATAGGAAAGTTATGTTTCATTTTGTAGAGTTTCCTTTCGTTTTGTAGAGTTTCTTTTCATTTTGTAGAGTTTCTTTTCATTTTGTAGAGTTTCTTTTCATTTTGTAGAGTTTCCTTTAGTTCATCTAACATATTACTCAAATTTTTGTTATTTTTCCTAGACTCCTCAACTTCCCCTCGCATTTGCTTGTCAGGATGTAAACTTAAAATTAAGTGAAGTTAGTATTTAAAGAAGTGAATTTTGGAGTGTATTCAGAGCGTGTTTTTGATAGCCAGCGCACATTTAATTTCCGACTTGCTGTTATGCCGCTTAGCCATTTTGAATAATTGTCACGCTGTTAGGTTTGTCGAGTTAACCTAAGTAACCAACATAACTTAACATGCTAATCCAGCACTATTCTATTTAAACTTGTTGATTTGTAGAATAACATTAGGTTCCACTGCAAGTTGTCGGTGTTATTGTAAAGCACGAAGTACATGCCATTGCTGTTCATAGTTGGAAGTAATAAGGGGCTATTTTCGCCCTTCTTTTGTGCTGGTATTACTTCACGCCTGTACGAGAATTTGCCAGGTTCATTTGTAGGATCTAGATAAGAGTATGTGGTCTAAGAGGACTAGATCTTATAATTTGAAGTTATGTAATGTTTATTTTATATTCATCATAACCAAAGCATAGCAAAAACTTACAGGTATTGTTATAGAAAGATACCTATTAAATAATAAATTTCATTCATCATTCATGCCACGGGCATTGTTTTGAAGAGAAATATAATTATAGATATTTTGTAGCACTGGAAAAATTTGTGATACTAAGAATTTCTTTACTCAGTTCTAATTTTTCAGTATATTCTTTACAGTGATAAATATTTTATATTTAGGTGATTCAATTTATTAAGAATCTTGCCAAATTTAGATGTTATTTCAGTTATCTTAGTTTTGGCAACAGCTATTATAACTGAATAATACAATTTTATTGAAGTTTTAACAAACCTGCCTTTTTTATATATATATATAATTTTAGTTGGCTACCATACTTTTAAAAGGATGTTAATATCATTGGTTGTAAATATATCATAAACATTAAATCATTAGGCATAACTGCAGATATTTTTCATTTAAATCAGTTAAAATTTCTTTATTATTCTAAAATATTTTAGTTTAACCCTCCGACCATTATGGGTTTAGTACTGATATTTCAAAGTTGCTCAAAATGTCATGAATAAATGGTGTTTTCTTGATTATAAAAAAGTGACCCTCTTACTTTGTACCTAAATTTGTTTTCTTCCAATGTACATCCAAACTGAAATTTTCATGCTTAATGAGTACAAGAGCCACCTTTTTATAAGGAATTTTCCATCCATAATGCTGAGAGGCTTAATAAATTAAAGGATTATGTGCAAAAACTTGCAGTTTTCAATTATGATTTCATATATAATCATTCAATAATTACTTTTGAAAATAATTTGGGAGTGTTTGATTAATATCCTTTTTAATACTTCCAAGTACAAATTCTGAATTCAGGATATGCATGTGACATAATCTACTGAATATTAATAGTATTTTAGATGTATAAAATCATTCTGATTTTTAAACAACTTAAGGTTACTTAGCTCCTCTTATGTAGTAATGACTGTGCATGGTAATAATAATTTTAATTATTTTTTTATTAATGCCTGTCAGTTATTTTTATAACACATATATTCATTATTTATCTAACATATTTATACACTATACTTCTTTCTGTAATCTGAGCATCATTTCATAAATTTGCTTCGTAACTTTTGTGATTTTTATTTGTAACATTGGTCACAGAAATACCAAATGAATTTAATGAAATATAAGTTTGAAAGGAAATAAATATGTTGTATTAGAATTTCTAATAAAGTTATTGAAATTATAGAAAATTTGAAATATAAACTGAATTAGAGAAAGTTTCTGAGGCTCAAAATAATAAACCTAGAAGCATTGTTTTTTTCAGTTCAATTGAAATATCCAGGCAGTGAGACAGTGACATATTTGAGTAAAATCTTATGGTCTTCTGAATTTTTAACTGATAAAACTTCTATATAAATCCACTTGTTTTGAGAGAGTCTTAATAAGTGAAACTGTACAGATTATAAAAATAAATGTATCAGTTTCTTGTTAAAAAATATTTATAAGCACCTGATTCTGCCAAATTTATTTATCTGACTTGATCTTGTAACACTTGTTCTAGCTACGAAACACTGAAAATTAGTTAATAGCGTAATTATCTTTAAAATTAATTTATAAATTAAAATTTTAAGATCTTTTGATTTTGGAAATATGTGTATATTTTCAAATTTTATGTGAAATGATATGTTAAAAAATGTTTTGTTTGGAACTTCCGGTAAGAATATCCATCATGTTTTTAAATAATTTAAAAAATAATGTAATTCTTTAGTTTTGTTTTTTGTTTTGTTTTTTGGCAGCTGAAAACAATGCTGTCATAAGAATTACATTTATTTATCAGGCCATTCAAGAAAAAAAACAAAAGAAACTGTAATGAAAATGAATGCAGTTTTTTCTGCAATATAATAAGTCATAAGAATTTTCTAAATTTTGTATTACACTTAAAAATCATAAGGATTTTCTAAATTTGTGTGCAGTTATTAATCATGGCTTTTAAATTAAAGTACCTATTTTATATCAAATATTATATATTTGTAACTAAAAGTCATAAGGATTTTCCAAATTTTGCATGCAATTTATAATCATAGATTTTTAATTGAAGTATCTCTTTTGTATCAATTGTTAAATATTTATATCTAGTTTGCCTTTCTTTCATCTTAAATTACTCTGATTTTCATGAATTAAGAAAGGAAACTAAATAAATGTATGATTGATGAGAATAAAATTAGGTGGTGATATTTTTTTGTCATATGTTATAAGAATTTTCAAATGTATTTTATGTAAGACTTTTTTTTTTTATTGTAAAAAGTGACATGTAGAATAAAAAATGTCAGATGAAATTCAAAATTAAATGGGCAAAGTGCTTTGCATGGAGTTATCTACGTACAGCAGTGCAAAATCAAGAGATGTTTCATGCTGATGTTTAGAATGTGAGATTTTGAAATGACTGCCACTATCACAAAGCTGTTCAAAATCCCCATACTAGTGGAAAAGTCTAATTTCTCTAGAGCAACATTTTTCAAAGAACTGTGTAACCTTAAATTTCATGAAATTATGAGTACTAAAAGAGGATAAAATAAAAATTTTATATTAAAAATATTAAAGGTATGTTTAAAATTGACAGGGGAGAAGATGTATAGATTAAGTCATTTTTACTGTATAGCTTCTACATGAAACTACTTTTTATAACTAATCTAGAACCTGCATATCACATTTTGATTGTATACTACCACTCATATTCATGTATTAGGAAATGCCACATAAGCCCAAATCAAGTTGGATAATGCTGTATGAACTACAGCTTTTCATAAAAAAGCAGATGCACTAGATTCTATTCCAAAACTGATTTTTGCATGTAATATTTTTGGTGAAGGCCTCAAAATATTTCTTTCAAATTACAATTGCTCATTAGTTAGCTAGAAGAAATATAAAAGATATTCGAAATCATTTATGAATTATAATAGATTTCAACTTGCCTTACTGATTGAAGACTATAGTCAGTACTTACATAGTATTCCATCAACCATGAAACTGTCACCAAGCAGCATGATTTACCACTAGTTCAGGATAAGTGCGACATAACATCAGCACTTTTGTTTGATGTAACCTCTCTTGATTCTTGATAAGCCACTTTTTGTTTTTATCAACAAAGTTACAAATTAATCATTATTGCTATGTTTTTCCTTGCACTCTGGGGGGAAAATAAGAGCATATTAAACTTTGAGACCTGCCTTCAACAGAAAAGCAAGCAGAGCAGTGGATTTAAAAAAAAAAATATGTATTAAGGGGTATGATGTAATATGCTATTTGAAAATGGATAAACAATGACAATGCAGTATGACCAGGTGGGGCCAACAAAACAGTAACCAACTGAAAGAATTTCCTGCTGGTAGTTTTTATGCTTAGTGTTCTAAACATACGAGGGTCAATCAAATATAAACGAGCCTTTTGCATATACAAAATTTATTTTACAAGAAACAGCTGCATTTCTACAAATTATTTTTCTATATAATTCCCTTCTTTTATTATACATTTTTCCCAATGTTGTGGTAATTTTTTTATTCCGTTCTCATATAATGAAGTTGGATGGTTATCTAACCAGTTGCGCACAAATCTTTCCACTTGATGGTTGGTCTCAAATCGCTTGCCTCCAAGTGCTTCTTTGAGAGGTCCAAACATGTGAAAATCACATGGCAATATGTCTGGACTGTAAGGTGGATGATCAAGTGTTTTCCAGTTCATTTCCACCAGTTTCTGCTGTGTTGGGCCTGGCATTGTCGTGGAGGAGCAATGCCTCGTGAATGGGACAATCTCATCTTTTGTGTCGATACTGAACCTTAACTTGATCCAAAAGATCGCAGTAGCAGGTTTTGTTGATGATCTGACATTCGTGTAAGAAATCTATCGGTAGGACACCTCTCCAATCCTGAAAAACTGTGGCCAACACTTTCCTGCAAACAATCGAGTTATGGCTTTCACAATGTTTTCTTCGCCTTTCTTTCTCCGCCCCATACTTGTACGCTTTGATTCAGGGGTATAATGATGCACCCATGTCTCGTTACAGGTGACAGTTTTATGCAAAAATCCTTCCCCGTCTTCTTCAAAACGAGTTCAAAGCAATTGAGAAATGTGAACTTGTGTGGCTTTTTGATCATCATTCAGCAACTTTGGAACCTAACGTGCTGAGATTTTTCTGAAGTCCAACTGCTTTCTGATGATTGATTGGAACTTCCATAGCTGACACCAAGTTCTTCCAAAATTTGAAGCACTGTGAAGTGTCTATCCTGTTCGATAAGCTCACAAACATGTGCAATGTTTTCATTAGTCACACTGGTGCGAGGACGAAAAGGATGCACATGATTCACAACACGTTCACGGCCTTGCTTGAATTCGTTGCACCGAACCTTCACTCTTGACTATGAAAGGGTAGCTTTCCCGAACTGGGCAAGTAGCCTATGGTAAATTTCGGCTGGTCTCACGTTTTCACAGATGAGGAACTTTGTAATTATGCATTGCTCAACAGAGATGGGCACATTCCTCTCACTCATCATAAGAGCTACTAACTTAAGCACTGGACAAGCAGGCTGATATGGTTTTCCTACTCTAGGTATCTCCACCTAATGATTACAAATGCCCAATCACACATAAATACCCTTCGCCACTCTCAGCTATTAAAGTTTTGTTTACTACTAAAGTTTTGTTTACATTTGATTGACCTGTGTAGCTTCTAGTAAAATTGGAGTATGTAACTAACAATTTTACTGGAAGCTATTTTGGAATACATACTACTATTTAGTAGAAATTGACAAAAGCCATTTCCTATTCAATCTATTCAAATTGACAAAAGCCAGTCTACTGTTTAGTAGAAATCGGCAGAAGCCAATTTATGAAGCAGGTCAAACCCTGATCATTTGTTAAATAAAAAAGCGTCAGTTTCTTTATAATTCCATGGGTTCAATTAGTGCAACTTCTGCAGAATTTATATCAATTTTCATGATTCAACCTTAGCTAAATTTCATGGTTGATGGGCCAGTACATAAGTACCCTTTAGTTTTTCTAAATATGGGATATTTTTGCAAATATGACATTAAGTTGTTTGGTAATTTTAGCAGTCTATTGAAATATATGCATTATAGAAAAGTTCATTATAATGCAAATTTTAAATTAACAATTAAATTTTGTATGAATTTGGATATATTGTTTGAGATCTTATACTATCTGTTTTTTTTTTTTTTTTTTTTTTTTTTAAATCCCGACACCAATATATGAGGTGGCTAAGTGTATTTATCGAATATTAAAAAAGAACAAACTGTGGAGTTGCATTTTTTCGGGAAAAACAAATTTTTAACTTAAATGGGCATGATCTTAGTTAAAAAAAATATATTCATCTCTGACATATTCATTTTTTATCAATTACAATAAAAATGTTTAAGAAATCCTGTTATGCTATAGAAAATATTATAGAATTCTATGACTTAGTTTAATTCGGCAATACTGATGTTTAGTTTAATTGGGCAATGCTGCTGTACAGCATTCCCATATGTTTGATAACCAATCCACTAGCTATAATTTTACTGGGAGAATCAAAGTCGTAGCTAGGGTTTTCAGCGCCCGGGGGGCTGTTGAGTATTTTGTGCCTCCTCCTGTTTGCTTAGAATGGAAAACATTTAATTCTAAAATATCATAGCATCAGTTTGGCTCCCACTGGATGCTGTGCCCAGAGACACATGAGCCCTCTTACCCCCCCCCCCATAGCTACGTCCCTGGAGAGAATAATTATCTAAACATTTAGATTGTCTTTTATCTTTCTATCTGCTGGCATAAGATACTGTTTTCATAGATGATAGATTTCATAGATTTTCATAGATTTCGATAGGATTTCATAGATTTCATAGATGCATAATTTAAGTCTGATAAAAACCTATTTTAAATATCACTCCATACTAGGTAGAGCCATATAAGCTACTGGCTTCTTGGCATGATAGACTTTTCTATCTTAGAAGCCAGTAGTAGTGCATGCTAATAGTTGTAGATGTGGCTATTTCAAATCTTAGGGAATTTAGGTACCCATCCTGTTGTAGAAAAAGTAATTGAAGATATTGTTCATTCACTGCAATTATAAACATGTCTACTTTAATTGTGCCTTTGAAGTGTTTTTAAAGAAATCTGAAATTAGGACCAAAATCAGTGAGCCACATGGAAGATTTATGTCTTGAGAGTATTTGTGCCTGTTTTTGACTGAATCTCTAGAGCACCAGTACTTATTGTAGGTACTCATTTGATAGCTAATATTTTACACCTTAATTATACAATTTTATTAGCTCAATATGAATTTTTGCATTCATGTGTTAATGAATAAACAGTTCCGAAAGAATCACTTTTATGAGGAAATTTCTTTTCATGTACTGATGACATTCCTGTTGCTTTTCTTTTCATATATCGACTGAGCAGTCTGTTTCGTAATGTACACAACAGAGTTTTATAAGTTTTATGACTTTAAAAAGTTGTGCCATTGTGTTTTTTGAGTTAGAAAAAAAAAGTTTCTGTGTCATGTTCCATAAAGTACTTGATTAGTTGCATGAATGGTGATGCTCTCTTCAGTTGTATATATTTATGTATAATACATATTAAAGAAGATGAGCTAGCAAAATGATAGGAGGTATCTCCTGCTTGAAATCTCTTCTTCAAGGACTAGCTGGTTCTGTAGAATAATTTTAATTTCTCTCTTGAAAGGAATTTTATTGTCTTAAATTAAATAGAACTTTTCTATAAAACCATTGCCAATCTAAGTTGGAAAAAAGGACTAAAGTAGGGGGACACTGCATTTTTATTATTTTATTTTAATTGTTGTGCAAGTTCTTTCTATAGTTTCAAATTTTTGCATAAATCATATTTACTATGCTGTGGTTACTTTCTTAACTTTTTGATAACTAGTGACAAGTTATTGGCACCAAATACGTCACATCCAAATAATGGGATAATAATGGCACCAAATAATGTGACATCCACCAAATACATCACATTGGCTGTATCCAGCATCTGTAAATATGCTGTGTTGGTTAGTGACATTTCTGGTAATGATAACTGAATTGGATGTTATGTATTTAAATAGAGCACAAAAAAAAGATTTTTGACACAAGTGAAATGGATTTGTTTTCTTCTTGTTATATTGTTAATATGTAAAGTAACAACTAGCCAAATTTATTAGTGGCATATTGATGACTAGTTCTGCTGTCTGAGAAGTGTTAATTTTGTGATGGTTCTAATTCTTTTGCTTATAATACTCAAAATGTTTAAAGCTTTTCGATAGGATTTATGTCTGAACAGTAACAGGAGTCTGTAACTTTAAAAAATGAACAGCTTCTATCAAGCCAAGTATCTCCAAGGGTAATTGAAAATATGAATATAGCGTATATTTTGATGTACGTGATGTATGATTAAATTTTGGGGAAATATCTGTGACTGGTTTATATAGTGCTTCTTTCTAGATGATTTCAGATTCTTTCTTAGAATATATATGTAACAATTAACAGTTTGTTGTCTCTTAGATGAAGTACAGACCGTCGGTGTTTTGTCTCAGTGTTCACATGCATTCCTATATTATTAGTAAACTGTGATTAAATACATAGTTCTGTTGACTCTACAGATTCAAATAGCAGATGCATACAGTATCTCAAAGGAGCATTGGAAGCTAAGGAAAATAAGGTGACATTATTGAAGGAAGGTGTGATTCCAGTAACCAGCAATCTGTGTACAATAATTTCTGGTGCCTCGTTTATAGAAAAATATCTTTATAAGTATTACTTATTTAATGATTTGATTTTTGATAAATGTACATGAATAGCTGATTTTCTAAATTTAGATTTTGATTGAGACTTAGTATATTTAAGAGACAGTTATCTTTGTAAGTGAAAAAAAGAGCTCCTTAGGAAAGCAAAATAGCCCTAAATTCAGATCTAATGTAGGACTCCTAACAACTGAATCCAGAGTTTTATTAATAAAGCAAAATTTATTTGAAAGTTTGTTGGGCAGTTTTATATAAGTAACTGAAAGGGAAAAGGCAAAGACAAGATTATTTTTTCAGTTTTTTGGCTGTTAAAATTGATAATCAGTTTTTTTGTCATCTCATCATTTCCTTGACTTAGCTTCAAAATTGCCTGTGTTCTTAAATTTTAAGTTATCTTCTGTTCTAGTAATAGACTTCCGGATAATCTTACGTTTTCTTGATAGATTGCCGATTAATATAGGGACAAATAAAATTAACTGTTTGAATGATTAATCTTTGCGAATTCGATAATCTTGTCTCTTAGGTTTCTCTGTCTCCCCGTTCTGCTAGGCCGATTGATAAAATTTAACTTGCGTTTTTCATATTTTGAAAGCGCAACTTAAGGTATTTATTAGATTTATTCATAGCATTATTCTGACATAAGTATTTCGACATAATATCGGACTTTTTTCTGAAATGACATGCCGATTTCTTCCATATTTCTATTCTACGACTCAAATTATGTAAGTGTCAAGTTTTTACAAAAAA
>KK122188.1:75491-87713 GCA_000611955.2 Stegodyphus mimosarum
GGATTACGTCATTCAAAATTCGATGGCTCTAGGTTTTATCACAATGCGAGAAACATGCATACATTTATGCAGATTTTTCATTTTTTTAAATTTAATGCAGAGCGATAACATTTAGTGGCAACAATTTGAAAAGTGAAACGGGCATTCAGAGTGATTCAACGCAAAATCGCAAAACGAAAGTAATTGTCCTTCGGGACTAAATCCCTTTGGACTAAAAAGTTAAAACTTGATTGAAGTTTTAAAAAGGGTTTTAAGTTGAAAACAGAAATTAAAATTAAAAAAACAAAGAAAGAAATTTAAAAAAGAGTAGAGTAGATAGAATGGGGGTAAATCGGACCCGAACTTGCCAACCGAGAAGACTGGTTAATTATATAAAAAAAAAAAAACTTGAAATGTAGAACAATTAAGAATTTTAGTATGTAACTCTTCATTGAGAAACCGTAGAATGATTGTTTATTTGGATACAGCCAGCAAATTACAGAAGGGCTTTATACGTAGGTAGAACTTTCAAAGAGAAACTGGTTCGTGTAAGTAGAATGTGATATAGATTTAAAAATATAACAATATAGTGATTGATTTTTGCCTTTTTGGACGTCAATAAAATATAGATCGTTACGAAGTTTTGCGGAAATTTGAATAAATTATTGCGAATATTTTTCTAAGGAATATAAATTTAAAACCGAAAAGCTGTTACTTCATTTTCCAGATATTTAAAATTCTAGAAGCTGGTAGTTAATGTTTCTGTAAAATTGGCGAATTGTGTAAAAGAGATGCTTCTGATACGAATATCTATCGACACATTATTCTACAACATTTTGAATTCCAAAGGCTGGGAAACAAGTATATTTGATGTTGCAATATTTAAAGTGCTTTTCATTGCAGCACTTAAAATTTCTGACTTTTCATCATCAAAATAATCTTGCTCGTGTTTCAACATCGAAAAATCTTGCTCCCCAAATCGAAATGCGGCAAGAGATATGAAGTTTTGTCCGTTACCTAAAACTTTTTCTTTTATTTATTCGTTTTTTATTTATCTAAGTTGAGCTCTGAAATGGCGATAACATGGACGATTTACGTATCTGTTCGTAGTGAATCTGGATTAAGAAAAATTTTCTTTGACGTCAGATTCAGTGGCAGGAGGCCAAAAATTGGAGGAATGACGTAGAAAAGTTGTGAAAGCAAAAAATTGAGGTAATTTACGCAGTTGGTAATTTTTCCACAAAATTTTAACAATAGAAATCTAATTTATTTATTCGTATAATTATATATAACTAATGAAAAGTTATCAGAAATATCTTAGAGAGGTTTTTAGTTCCATTCACGTTATTACGGTTAAGGAAGAAAATTATATATCTTCATTGCTTGGATTGTAGTTCATCACATTTAATATATAGATAAAGACAATGTTTCTTCATTGAATGGTATTACATATCACTAAATCTCACATGTCTTACCGCTTTATAAAATATTGTATTTAAAAAAATCACCAAAAGCTAGCCCAGTTAAATAATTCTTACCAATTCTAGCTTAACTATTCTTAGTTAAATCTGTTAGCTGAGCTTCCAAATTTAAGGATCTGTTGCCGATTAGGAAACGATTCGATTAGCACCAGTATCCGATTGATCAATGCTTGTTATTAATAACTTAGGACGAATCTCAGATTTTCTTGGATATCGAAAGGTTCTCAGTTTATGTAATTCATATAGCTTTACATATAATAATTTGTTCGTAATCATTTATGCAACTAGGCGATCCATTCTGAAAGAATCCGAATATAAAAATCATATTCAGTGAAAAGTTGCAGTCTTTTAAACTTAATACGAGCTCATCTTAAATTTATTTCAAGTATGAAAGTTCAGTAGTAGACTTTTCATAGCATTAGCTTATCGGCTGTTTTAAAACAGTGCGTTTTGAAAAATAAGTAGAACAGCAGAAATCCCTGTCGTCCTTTTGTTTATTTTGCCGTTCAGACACGCAGTCTTTGACGTCATGACTTTGTGTGCCAGTTCCAATAAAGTAATCATATCGTACAGAAATGATTAAGTCTAGCCGGTTCTGTGTTCTTTAAAACCCAGAGTTCAACACTAGTGATTCTTTTTTTAATGATAATGGCGATTTGGGGATAGAATTATAAAACATATGGTGTATTGTTTTCTGGTATGGAGTATTATAAAAAAGCGTATTCAATTGGTTTTATATAATTTTCTGCAATATTCTACTTTTCTAATATAATTTACTTAGTTTTTAATCACTTTTACAATCCAGTAATTAGTCGAGTGATTAAAGCCTTTGAAGCCTAGTAATTCGCTCCGGTTTCTATTCTTGGTAACGGGCTTGCTGAATAGAATATTTGTGGTTTTCCTCGTGTGCAACATGAATACTAGCTAGTTTTCATAAAAAGTTCAGATCTGCTACAAAAGTATCCTTTTCTCTCGACCGATAGGCCTCTCGTGTTTGACCTTAATTAAAAGCAACTAGCAATCGACGACATGTGTAAAGGAGCATCACATGAAGCAGAATGCGTTATTAAAATTTGAGGGCGTGATAAAAAAGTGAAAGTTGGGAAATTAAGGCAGTCAAAGGAAAAGGGCGAAACACAGACGCTCTGTGTCTTGTTGAAAAAGCAGTTTTAGTTAAAGTAAATTTTGCTTTAAAGAAAATATTAAATGTAGCATAAATTGGGATAGGTAGGAATCGTTTGAAAGAAAAGACAGAAATCATTTCGAAGTGCACTAAAGATATTTGTAGGAGGAAACTGGATACCGATCGTGTTTTTATTTTAGTATTTAAAACGCATTTCTTTGGTGGGGAAACCCACAAGCGGCTGAGTGGTAAAGTCGCTGAATAAGTTGAGTCTGAGGTTCGAATCCCAGTCTGAGGTTCGAATCCAGGAATTTTTTGTGGTTTTCTTTATGTGTAACGTGTATACGAGCCAGTTTCCTTTAGAAAGTTCGGTTCGTCAGCGGCCGAGCGGATTCCGCGAACGGGCTGGTTTCTTGGCGTTTTCGTGGTTTTCGCCATGTATACGAGCCAGTTCCCCTTAGCCCTCCACGAAGGCAGCCCTCCTCTTAGGCAGATAGCCGTCGAGGCTTTGCCGTAATTAAATAAACCAAACCCTTAGAAAGCCCTCCACGATGGCATCCCTCCTTTAGGCAGTTAGACCTCGAGTTCGTTGACATAATCAAGTAAACCAAATCGAACCAACCTATTGGAAATGGGGATGGTTATGATGTAAATTGGGATAAGCATGACTAAAATTTACCAGTGGAGGATCCTCAGCCGTCTTCGGCTTGGCCACAAGTAAGGGCAGAAGTGGTGCTCACTTTATTTTGGAGGCACCTATTAAGTGGGCCACCTTTGCCTCCTATGAAAGGACGGACGGTTACAACCATGTCTTCTCCGGGATTCGAACCCGGCCCTTAGATATCGCAATCGGCTCCGCTAACGATTATACCGTCTGTGCTTCGCATGACCAAAATTTAGTAGGCGCCTTACAGAACTGTAGAGAGTAGATGCTTCATGCTATATGGATGAAGAGATACCCTTGCATAGAGGATGGGTTAAAGATGGTTCAAATTATTTGTCTTACTTAATCACAACAAAAAGGAGGATTCCCTTAATTTCTTTTTTTAAATTATTGTTTCACAGTATTCTTGGAAGTTACCAGGCTAGTTTATTAGAATTCCTGGAAACTGATTGTATTATGACCTCAGCTGATTCATTTGGTGTTAATCATTATGTTATCATGCAGCATCAAATCACAGTATGTTAGTTGAGTTTATCAGCTGACACTGTGTACGGAACTGAAGCCCTGCTTAATGAAATTCCATGAATGAATTTTTATTGCACAGTTTCATTTAACTTGGTTTGCCCCATTTCTTTATTTGGGTCAAATTCTGAAATTTATATTTGTCACTCTTCTACCGATACGATTTTCTTGAGGTTTTCATATTGCCATGACAGTGCATATTTGCCATGACAGTGCAGTATTCTAAGGGAATTATTATTGCCACTAGAAATTGATTTGTGTGAAAATTCTGAAGAAAATCCGGGTTGCATACGGAAACATTGAGCTTCCCTTCTCTCGTTTTCTTCGAGCTATACTCTCCTAACTTAGTCTCGTATTTTCAAATACCGTATGATATTTAATGAACATGTTATGTCCAGAATCTTTGTTCGACTTTTAAGGTCTAATAATTTCTTTTTATGAAATTGTGTCCTTTTATTTAACCTATTGAACTTTTTAAATTGTTTTTTGGTATTCTTGGCTATATAATATTCGACTTTTTATTATAAAATGAGGAAAACAGTTTCTATTTGTTTTACATTTTGGTTCAAGTAAACCAAATACTTCAGTAAAAATTTAAAAAAAAAAAAATTAAATTTTGTTTGTCTTTATGTCTTTAGCTGACTTTTTTTTCCCCCCGTTTAGATTTCGAACGCTTTATTGTAGATCAGATGTATTGAAGTATTTTAAATTTTTCAGGTATTGGCATCGCATGACTGTTTATCATACAATAATTTAAAAAGGGGAACTACACAAAGGGAAATTGCCATAATTAGGCTTTATGTTCAGTTTCAATGCTTGAAATTTGTTTGTGTTCTTATTTGTTGCAACTAAATGTGGCGTGTAAGGTAATGATCCGTTGAAAGTTGCAAATGCCTCTAGAATTTGAAGTTACGGTCAGTTAGCAGTTGAATATGAATAGATTATTAATTCGCATATTATCTCCCAGTTTAGTTATTTGATTTAGAAACTTGCGACTTATGTATGATAGCTACGCAGGAGGTAAGTATCGATAGCAAAAATACATTTAGTAAAAAGAATAGTTTTGAAAATAGTAACTGCAACTCCACTCTCACCTTTACGTTGCCACTTAAGTTTGCTGTGAACATTTCTACAGGAACGACCGTCTTTACTTTCTTGTGTAGGAAAATCTTAGTTCATGATTTCTGAACTACAGGCCTTTAAATGGGATTTCTTCAGGAACTGGAAAGTGTTACCTTTGCTTAGCAGAATGCTACCATAAATAGCTGAGTATATGGAGTATCCAAACAACAGTATTTCAGAAAAGCTGTGAGATATTTTCTCTCTCCTTCCCGCATGCCTTCGTGGTGTAACTGGAAACACGCTCAGCGTGTATTCAGGAGGTCCGGAGTTCGAATCTTGGCGAGGGCATTGCGAATTTCTTCAGTTTCCTGACTCGACAAAAATTCTAAATGACTCTACCGTGGCGCCCGAACTAAAAAGGTGGTGGAGGATAAATCGTCTCCAACAGGTTTCAGTGACTATGCTCCCTAATCCCCAGTTACCCTTTAAAAGGGGGGAAGTATATAAGGTATTTCCTCCTTTCTTTTCACATGCCTTCATAGTATAACTGGAAGCATTCTCAGCGCGTTTTCGGGAGGTCCAGAGTTCAAATCCCGGTAAGGGCATTTCATATTTCTTCGATTTTCTGGCTTCGAAAAAATTCCAAAAGACTCTACAAAGCTTTGGTGCAAAATTGCAAAACATCGCTAAATGTAGTTATCAGTCGAAAAGTAAAGTAATCAAGTGCAATTTTTAGCATTTCTCAATATTAAACAGTTGCTGCCAGACAAATTAATTTGTTAAAGAAGAATACTGAATGCAGGTATATTAGTATATCTTTCATATGTGCTTCAATCTGATAAGTTTTTTTTCTGACTTTTTTTCTCAAAAGTAGTAATAGTAAATAATTCACTATTTTACCTTCTTGATTTTAAGAAATAATAGGAAAGGGGTTAGATGGTGAATGTGTGAGTAAACATGGTGTTTGGACTGATTGTATATGTAAAGCGTTTTTGTTTGTAGCGCCATTAAGTGTTTATTGGAGCAGGAAGTAAGAAAATCAGCTATGAAGCTAGCCGAGCGTGCTTCCAATTACACTACAAAGGCACGCGGAGAGGAAGGAAAAAATTCCTCACATGCTTATGAGATTGTGTTAAGGATTTTTTACAATGAGCCAAAGATACTTTGCTGAAAGTCTTACGAACGGACGATTAGATAAACACTGGTAGTTTCTTCCCTGATTCATTTCCTAGCCCCGATTCGCTTCGTAGCAGAATATAAGAATATGGGCCAGTTTTTCGTAGGAAGTTCTGTTTGGAAGCTTCTCAGCAAAAGAAGTTAAGTTTCCAAACTGAGGTTTTCTTTCAAAGCTAATGGTAATACAACTTCCTATAATCTTAGCAAAAGTTTTTCTTTTGGCATATATATTTAATTTCGGTATTAAAAACACTTGGACCGTAATGTTTCACGCCCACTTAATGCAATCAGTTACTCATTGCCTGTGATATGGTTTGATTTCCATCAAATAAATTATTGCCAGCAGAATGTCCGTAGTTAGACCGACCGTAATATCAGGTGTAACCAATTACTTTATGGGATGCAATTTATTGTAGTATGTTTCGAATTCTGCATGAACTACAGCCGGATTTGTAACTTGTACAAAAATGCCTAATACTTAATTGTAGTTTTGAAACAAATCTTTAATTTCATTTTTAGTCCAAAGGGATTTAGTTCCGAAGGACTATTACTTTCGTTTTGCGATTTTGCGTCGATTCACTCTGAATGCCCGTTTCACTTTTCAAATTGTTGCCACTAAATGTTATAGCTCTGCATTAAATTTAAAAAAATGAAAAATCTGCATAAATGTATGCATGTTTCTCGCATTGTGATAAAACCTAGAGCCATCGAATTTTGAATGACGTAATCCTACTGCGAATATGGGCATCTGGAAGCCCTAATTTTGAATTTGAAATTTGCTTTATTATCGATTTTATGTTTTGTAACATTTCAACGAATTTCTGATTAACAAACTAAATGATTTCAAAGCGAGCAATGGCAACACTGTACGGAAAAAAAAAACATTTTTATCTTCAGCGCACGAGACTTACGGAAATTCTAAAGATATGTTCATTTTAAAATGATTTTGCGATATTGATTTTGAACTGAATTTTATGGTTTGAGTACGTAGTACATGATATTTAATAAAAAAAGGTAGCACACGAAACGTTAAAAAAACGCGCCTTTGGACGTAATTTAAAATCTGAAATCTTTCAGATTTTAATTTTTTTTTCTTACGAATAATATTTTGTCTCATCCATCTTGCATGAATATATAATGACGACTTGTTTGAAGTCACGCAAAAATTGCAGGCACGCTACAATGTTATTCTTGAAGAGAATCGCAAATTCCCATTAGGAACCTTGCCAAACTGTAGAAAATATTTTAAACTATCATTGATTGCTGAATACCTACACCTTCCTCATAATCGATTAATTCGCACATATGCACGTAGTGCGTCTAGTTTGAAGTTAATTAAAACATCAAATTAATATTCAGTATTAGGGGACAGTGAGAAAATACGCGATACACTAGTTCTGGGTTCACAGAACAGAATTATAACTATTCTTTCTCCTCGCACCCTCTCAAAGTATGCACATTATAATATTATTGTTTAAGTAGACCTTAAATTGTGCTGTGTTATGTTACAGAATATATATTAAGCAGTGGTTTCATAAGCAGGGGCATCTTTAGAAAATGCTTGACTAGTGTTCCCATTGCCTTGGTAAAGCGACAGCCAACGAATTAAATTTCTGAGCTGAGGCTTCGTTGTATATTTGAAGAAAAATATCACAAAATTTATTTATAATAACAAAACGCATTAAAATATCAAACACTCGGAAGTATTTGTCATGAGCTGCTAGAGAATACTAACCTAACCAAAGAAGAATGTTTTTTTGGGGGGGGGGAATGTTAAAAAAGCATTTAGAAGTTTTAACATACGCATTCTGACCCATATAATGTTCGATTTTAGTAAAAGTGGTGCTTTTATTTTAGTATATTGTTCCATATAGAATTTGTCACCGCATGTTCAAAATTACTCTGTTGTCATTAAACTGCTCCGTGACATAAAACTGCGTAATATATGTGCTATCGGCAAAGTATGAAATCTGGCATTCTATAGAATGACTATGACTAGGCATTTTAAAGAATGCCGAAAACTGACCGGCAGTGTGTGAAATGTAGGCATTTTATAGAATGCCAAATGAGAAACGAACAAAGTATGAAATATATCTGCAATTCTTTTCGAATAACCGAAACTACTTACCAGAAGTTAATAAATGATGTAAAAATCCACAATGACTGCTAAGAAGGAACCACGGGAATATAGGTCGCTGAATCACTATGATGTGATGTTTGTGGAAAACAAAGTACTGTTTAAAGAAGGCGTCAGTTATTTCACGTACTTCATGAAATTTTTGATTGCTAGGCACGGTAGCCGTGACGGTATGTTGAAGGAACTTTAAACCAAATGCAAAAATGTTATACGGAAATGGTATTTGAACTGTACACCCATCTTTGTGAGCACTGCCAGAAGAAGACAAAAAGGTGTTAAAAAGAGTATTATTGTGAAACATGATTTTTCTGAATTTAATTCCCGTTGTCGTTTGGATCCTATACTGATTTCCAGTCAGAAAAGGAAACAAATTTATTATGGTGTACCAATATCATATCACTATTTTTTTTAACGTATTTAGAGTAAAAGTTTTTTGATGGCAGTCTTTGATTATTTTTTCAAAAGAACATTTGTATTTTTCAGGAATGAACTTCTAAATAATAGCTTATCATGACCTATTTTTCATACTTTGCCTAAAGCGCAACTCTCATTCTATAAAATGCCTAGATATATATACAATGCCTAGGTAAAGTATATAATAATTCTCATATTTCATACTTACCTAAAAACGTCAAGCATTCTATAGAATGCCGGTAACACATGCAAATGTTCGTTACAAGTATTGGGTAAAGAAAAATGTGCACATCGGACATTCGAATAGTGAAATATATGCTAACTTAAGTAGTTTCCATCATTCCTAGCTGATAGGCGACTGCTAGTTTTTCTATACTAATGAATTGTGTGCGTTTTCTGATTCCTTTATAAGGTATACGCGTAATTCCAATCCAGTTGGTTGGAAAGCTGTATATAGTTTTGAAGCTGAACAGTCTCAAGCACAATTTGCTAGGGATTTCTACATTCAGTACAGAGTGGTGGCAGCTATATAATACGTATTAAGATACCCTGGCGAAGGCCATTTGATGTGCCAAAAGTAAAAATATGCTTGAAAAATGTCAGATGTTTTTTAATGCGACATCGAAATAATCAGTCAGAACTAATGAGCGCAAATGCGAGCTAAACTGTGAGGGAAGTATGATCTTATTATTATTTCATTTGTTTTGACTAATTGTTTGCTTTGAACAGATTTAGAATGAAGTAGAATTAAATTACCGTTAATCAGGGACTTTGACCTGTACTCCAGCTTGTTTAGTTTTCTTAGTGTTCGTTTAAGAATTGTGAAATCGCCGTACTGCTGATCTGCGTGGAATTACCGGAAGTAGACTATTTTAAAAGAATGTGGTATTTACCTTCTAAAATTGTCGGTGACCTAATCTTTTTATCGTGAAAGGGTTCTTGAAAGAAACAAGTTTTCCGTATTAAAAAAAAAATGTACATCATTTAGTTTAGTCGTATGACCTTCTTTGAACCTGTTAGCCGTTTTTTTTCTTCTATATGCATTAAAAAAAGGAGGGAGGGGGAGGAGGACAACTAAGTATATGTAACGAATCCTTGAGTTTAAAACGTGCTTAATTAATGATTGCGTTCAAACGTCTTACTGAGTGCTTATAATTTTTTCCATGAATGCTTCGAATTTTATTTATATTTACTTTACTCTTAAATTTACTTTATAGTATAAAATAGGCAGTAAATGCAGGTTTCATTCGATTCGTAATAGTATTCAATCAAGATTATATTTATTCTACTTTTTCCATTATATTGCACTACTTCTGTTAGCAATGGCCAATTAGATAAGACTGTTGAGCACTGGCAATTCGATCTAGGTTTGTTTCTCTGCAAATGGGCATGTTCCATAGAGTTTTCTTGGTTTATCCATGCGTGATGTGAATACAAGCTCATTCCCGTTATTAATAAAAAAGTCCCCGTGAAAACGTTTTTCCGTTAGGTGGATAGTCCTCATTTATTTTTCCTTGTCGGTTAAACAATAATCGCTAATGTGGTTAAAAAGTCCTTTTTAAAACTTATCTTTAAAGTCACAATTTTTGTTCATATCTTTACAAATTTTGAGTATTGTAAAAGTTACTTTGGACGTTCTGTGAAGTTATGAGTTATATCGGAAATCTTACCTTTTTTGAATTTTTTTTATGTCAGTTTCATTTCTGATATCAGATTCCCTGTGGCATAGCGTTATGAGAATTTCGTCTTTTGACTCAGAGCGTACGTAGAGCCAGATTGCTTAAAACGAACTACTTTTCCTATAGCAGATGCATCTTGTATGCATTATTATGGTCTAATACCTAACCTAATTACGATCTGAAAGTTTGCATTTCTGTTTAATGCCGATTAAATTTATTCCATTTTCAAATAATTGGAAATTGCTGTATGAATTTTTGTTTGCCGAGAGAATGAGCTTCGAATACTCATTTAGGTTCATCAGTGACTCGACTGATAAATGGTATGCCCAAGCTATTCATATTTAAAGTGTCCCAGTTAATAACAGCTTCTTATTAGTAACAGTTACTAAAACTGCCATTGTGCGTTAAACGGAAAGCTGTTTGAATGATCAAATTACCGGAATGAAGGTCTGTCTGCTTATAATGTGTCGAAATAGAGCGATACTTTATTCTTCATGGTTTAAATGGCATCTCATTAGGTTGGAGAGATCTCTATGTGCTTACTGAAGGAAATATGAGTGGCCTTTGACTCTTTATTTTTGCTCTTTGGTACTTGTAATAGGTGATTCGTTTTTCTTATTAGATGCTGTACTTGCGTGTATCCTATTATTATAAGGATAAGATTGCTCATCCACATATCCTTATTTTCATCCTGTGGAGCAGATGTTGTCTAGATTGCATTACGGATATAATCCTCTTTTTCAGACCATGGAGAGACTTCAGAAGAGTTTCCCTCCTTGCTTTGCTTACGGAAAAGCCCTTGCGTAGTAAAAGCAAAACAAGAATGTGCGAAGTGTCAAAAAATTTACTCGTGGGCTGTATAAAAAGTGAGAGTAACGTTGAGATTTTAGTGGCTGTCATCCGCTTGAAATTAGTCTTTGGAGGCGTTGACCTTATGGTGACAGGAATTTTACTATTGCTGAAAATATTTTAGTATTCCATCTCAGTTTCTGCCGATTGCTTAAATCTCGTCTTTTCCTGAATCTTTCTATTCGTGCCAATGTCCTCTGTTTGAGTCTCCCCTACGTTCTGGAATTTAAGAACAATTGATTGTTGTTATTTGCATATAAACTTTATAGGCAGTATGTAGTTGCTATGTGAAATAATTTCGTTCTCTTTTTGATTTAAAATTACTGGGGAAAATAGTGCAAATCTGTGTATGTGCTCTTTCTGTAATTTTAAAGGACATGTATATATATATTCATGAATAAAAGTTTCTTTATTAAAAATAAACCTCTGCAAAAGACACGCAAGAAATGGTTATATTTACTAAATGTTGATTGTAAAATTGTTTAAATACGAATCTTATTCTTTGCGACTGATAGCAAACTCATGAAATCTGTAAAGAAGAAGTGCTAGTAAGGTAGGTAATTATATTCGAATTATTTCTGTGTATATATATTGCAGGATGTGAGTAAGAAGAAGCGAGAAAGAATGCTGCACAAAAATCTTATTCGTTTTTGACTGAAATTTCTATGTTTAGGTGTTATACGTAGCATAATGTGCATGGAATATCTTTTAAAAAGTCGGAGAAATTTGTCTTCATTTGTCAAACGTGATGTAAATTTTATTGCTATGATAACTAAGCCAAATGCACGAAAAATATCGGGAAACTAAAGGTCGAACTTTTGTATAATAATTTAAATAAAAATAACCATTGATCTCAAGTATTGTAAAATTTATAGTGTACAGCAGTGGAATATCACTTGTGAAAGGAATTTTGTTTAGAAGTATGAGATTTTTTAAAATTGTCACGACTACCTAAAAGCTCAGGAACCGACACTTGGATATCTTTATTTTCTCATGCCTCCAGTCCAGCTGGTATGAAAACACATATAGGTGTAAGTTTTACCTATTGGTTTGACGGCTACCCTGTATAAACAAAAACAAGGTGAGCCTGAGAAGCAAATGTCTGACGAAATCCTTGATGCTGCTGTTGCTTCAAC
>KK122188.1:87728-100269 GCA_000611955.2 Stegodyphus mimosarum
AGCAGCTACTTGCATGAAACGTAACCTACGTGCGATATGAATACCTGTAATGGCAATTCCATGAGGTGTGAATACCAAGCTTCTGTATTACAGAGATTTCATTTTGAAGGTTCTTGTTTGCACGTTATTTCACAAATTTACTTACATGGGAGGGATTGAACACTTGCGATAATTATTTAATAAAATATCTACTATTTTAACAGTAATGGTAGCCTCAGTTGGAATATGGATGCGGTTTCAAATTCAGGATTTAAAATCTTTGAATTCGTAATTCTTTTGAATGAAGAGTTCGTCTGCCATGCATGATGCAACTTGTTTTATATGCGCGATCATCTTTATAGGCACTTTTTGACAAAATTAGGTAATTCAGACATATAAAACTCGTTGAATATAAAACATGTCGCAACTACGCAGGATGAGAAAACATTTACCTTCAGAATTTGCGTTTTTAGCAAATATTTCTAAAATATTGTGCGTATAATAATTGTACAGTAAATATTCATCATCTGAAAATTTAATGAAATAATTATGAATAGTCTTTCAAAACTAAGAAAATGAATTACCCAAAGGTGGAATACTTTCTATGTTTTTTTACATTCTTTCTTTTTCTTTCTCTCTGTGTACCTATATATTTTTATATAATGCCCAGAAGGAAGTTCGTATGTAGCTCTGTTGTGTCTAATCCTCCTAATCTTGATTCATATCCCAGGTCAGGTATTTATTGTAGCCGAGAAGGGAAGAGTAGCACCTGTTATTGGCGAAGGTTTTTGGGCATGATGGCAACTCATTTATTTCGAAGTGAGCAAAAGTCGATCTCTAATAAAGTAAAATCTATCTTACTGGGGGAAAAAAAAGTGCTATCATCATCTCTTTAAGTGTAAAAGTTTCCAATTTAACTCTACAATGAAACTAGAAAAAATTGCCAATTAGAAGTTGCACAGCTTCGATTAATTGCAATGAATGGCCATCCAGAAATGAAAAGTGCAAGACGTGTTCTTCAAGGTGTATTAGTTGCGAAATTTTGCCATATAACGGCGCATTTGCATTTTTATATCTTTTTATAGATATGGTTTTGGCGTTTAAATCATAATGAACAAGTCAAGCCTTGGATTTAGAGCCTGCGGGAAGCTCTTATCTTCCTCTTGCTCCGATCCGATTAAAGTCTCCTTTCCAAGGCCAAAATACGTAGCTTGTTATTCGACTTGTAAACAAATATCCTTGCTGCTTCTTTCCTTTTTGAGCAAAACACATTTTAAAATTCTTTGAGCGTATTTATGAAGTCAAAAAGGAAAATTCAAAAATGCATACTTTGAATCTTTAATCTCTTATAAACATTTCCTAATCGGTAAAATTTAACTTCCTGCTTGCTAACTGTAAGTCAAAGGGTGAGTTTTGAAGACATTTCCTTACTAATTTCATGTCTGTTTATAATGCTTTTCCAAAACTGAAGATATTTTGGGGCATCTTATGAGGGAAGCAACAAATAACTCCTAAGTTATACTGAAAAGTTATCGCATATCATATAAAGCTATTAGTGACAGGAGGGAAAAAAAACTTTGTAATTAGCTCGCAGAAATTCATAATTAACATAAATTATGCATTTAACAAAATCGCTGTTGACTAGCTTTATTTGACTGTAATATATATGAATTAAATAATTCTCAGAATTGTTCAAATATGTGCAGTGCGTACAAACTTTATTTTCTTTTGCTAATCATACTACGTAGGGGAACTTTCTTTCAAAAGTTACACATCGAATATCCAGAAACTGGCCTATTCCAATAATTGATTTAGAAAGTTTCCAAAGGTACTGTCTGCCAGTGCTTCAAAGTTGAGTCATTAGTTTTTACAGAAGTATAAAATGTCCTTTTCCGTCAACATCCTATGCGAAAGGTTTTGCCACATAAGCATTGAATGCCTTGAGTAATGTTCTACAAATGTTAATACTGTTGCGTTTGTACGGGCTCGTAAAGATTGAATGCACACATAACCGATTACAGCTTGATAAAATTTATTTCACCGAAAGAAATACTTCACAGTTCTGGAATTTTCCAGAAAAATACTCTTATAGCTCTTCCCAGTATAATAGAGCACATTCAGTAGCTACACTTCAGAGTACATTCAATAGTTACACTTTAAACTAATAAGGACCTTAAACACAACTCAATTCAAAGTGCATCTGAAGAGCGAATCTAACATTGAGATATCTCAGTACTCCGAACCACGCTGAACTACAACTAACAACTACTAAACTGATGCTGTCTCCGGTTTTACATAGTTTTCCCCTGGCGGCCTAGAAATTTCTAGTACGTCTCGAAATCACTGCAAGACATATATTCAAGGGCTGGATATGGTTACAGTTGCACAGAGGATCAGTTACAGTTATTCAGTTACGGTACAAATTATTATACAGGAATCGAACCGAAATGTTTCCAGATGGTCGCCGAGTTTGGCGACTTTTTAGGATTTACTGCCAAATTTGGAGACAAAGATAAGTCGCCAAAATCGTTGCCGGCAATATCTCGCCAATTTATCGAATTTGGCATCTACTCAATGTTAAATAGATTTGCCCCTGTATTCTTATTTTTCCGGGCCTCTCATTCAAGCCTTTCATGTTACATTATACAGAAAAATACAACAGTTTCATTAAAATCATCTATCCATGTACAAAATTCATAACAATATATTTAAAAAAATCTTCTAGTTTGAATTGCTCGTTTTTTATATTCTAGTGCAGATAATCCACTTATCTTAGCATAGATAAAGGGAAATAGCAAGGTCACTTACTAAGGATAAAGTGAAGTGATAAGCGCACTATTGCCAATCTTGCTATTTTACCGTCATCTTCCTTATCTTGGCACTGTTCTGTTAACTGTTTATGACTTTATGCGTCATGAAATGTCTTAAATCGTATAAAATTCTATAACTTTCATTGTTCTACAGAAATAATTTCGAAAAGGCCTAATGCTGTTATGACTTTATTGACAAAATCTTTCTACTTTGTAGTATCCAATTGCTTCGTTCCTCTGAACCAAGAATTTGCGTTAAATTTATTTCAAGTCTTAATAATTCAGTTAACTGCATCAATAATCCCAAGTTTCTCGTGAAAAGTCAAATGTACTTCATCACCTGGAAGTAGCAATGAAAGAACATTTTGTCGTTGCTGTTGTCGTTAGTCTTTCGATCGGGATACCGTTCGATCATATGTAAAACGAAGTAATCGTGTCATCATGTAGATTTTTTTAATCCATTGCAGACAATTTAGGTCTCGAAGTGTTGTTAGAATCTGTTCTGGTACTGTGTTTTTTGAATTACGGTGAACGGTTAGTTTAGTTGCAAGGGTGTTTCTTCATTTGTACTAAGGTTACTATAGTACAAGATTTACTTTCTGAAGCAACGTCAATCAGAGTGGTGACTTTAATATTCTTGACTCGTAGATTTGCTCCAATAATAAGGTTCGTCGCTGAGCAGATAGATAAGATACGTAACTGTCTCGAACGTCTGAAAGAGAACCTTGAAAGAGCGGAATGTTGTCTATCTACTGGCCTCGATTTGTACGACGTATAATGTGAATGCCAGCCGATTTCCCTTATTAATTTGTCCACGATGACATTCCTCCGCTTTAGAAACCTTCGCTTGCTTTGCAATAGTGGATTAAACGGACAGATAAACTTAACTTTTGTCAAGTCCTCATGAAATGGAGCTATACATGGTATATTCTAGTTATTGGTAATTGGGAAGGGGTGAAAGGAACAACATTAGAATCTATATCTGCCACTAATTTACTGAAGAATATAGTTAAAGTATCTATTGCTTATCAGTTTGATATTACATTGAAAATGGGTACCAAAAAAGGTACAACTGCTATCGGATGAGGGTACAAAGAAGAAAAGAATTGACATTAAATTTAAAATGTGTACCAAAAAAAGTATATCTACTATCGTGTGAGTGTACAAAGAAGAAAAGTGGAATATCAAATCAAATACATTTTCAGCGTTTCATTTCAAAGAGATGAAAGGCAATGTAAGCGCAAGGAATTTTGTGTTTTATAGTCACTTGGCTAAGTGAAATTACATCATAATGGTGTTCTTGCTTCTTAGTTATGCCTTATGTTTCCTAGATGATGTAAAATGGGTTTTCAACTACACTCACTTCCAAAAGTTAAGCACGAAGATGTAAAATGCAAAAAAATCAACAAATACTGCTTTGATTGACAGGAAATTCGGCAGGAAAGTAGTATATATATTTATGCATAAAACAAAATCAATAATTACATACAGAAATGAAAACAATATTAAATTTTTGTAAGTTATCAGATAATGACATACTGGAGACTTTAACAGAATTATGTATAAAGTGAAAATAAACAGCGTAAAATGAAAAAAAAAAAGGACATTAATAGGGTTGTGATCCCCCCCTCTTATCTGTATACAAAGTTTACACCTTGTGACCATGCTTTCAATTACACTGGTGTGCAAAAATTAAGGACGAGACAGTTTTTTCAATATAACTTTGTACAAAAGCTTTCCAAATCAACACATTTAATACCGTAAGATCCCCGATACGTAAGGACATGAGTAATGTAAGCAACACTTACTAAAAGAGAAATCAGAGGGATAAAAAGAAGCTTTATTGAAAAAGTAGCATGGAGCGCAATGCGACTGAAGGCCGAAACATCCCTGTGATGGGTGTCCAGCAAGAAATATCCCGTCTTTAATAGGGGATATGATCTCCCCTGACTGCTAGGCAGGTTTCACATCATTTGTGCATGCTGGATATGTGGTTGTTAATGAGCTGTTGAGACACTGCTGCTCGTTCCTCTTGTAGCACCAATCGCAGTTTCGGAATCGTTACTGGCGATAAGTTACGTGCTGCCACGGGTCTCCCTAGTAAGTTCCGTACATGCTTGACGGGATTTAGATCCAGAGACCTTGCCGACCAATCCATGTGTTCAATATCTTCACTCTCCAACAGCTCTTCGACAGTAACTGTGCGATGAGGTGGAGCGTTGTCGTCCATGAAGAGGAACTGAGGACCCATAGCCCTTGTGAAAAGACGCATGTAAGGAAGAAGAACCTCGTTACAATAGCAGTCCCAGGTGACGAACCTCCTTGGGAGATATGAAGGTCGGTCCGGCTACCAAGCATTATGTCTGCTCGAACGAGAACTCCGCGACCTCCAAAACAGTCCCTTTTGATGATGTTGAAGGGGTTATTGCGTGTTCCCCGCTCTGTCCAGATGTGTATGTGTCTAGAATCGCAACTCAGACTAAATCTGCTCTCATCTGTAAAGAGTACTCGTCCCCATTCATTGTCTCTCCAATTCCGGTGTTCCTGGCACCACAGAGAACGCCTTCTCCGATGGGCAGGCGTTAGAGGTACACACCGTACAGGGCGTCGTGCAAACAGACCACCACCGTGCAGTCTTCTGGCCACGGTAAAACGCGATATCGGTCGTCCAGTCGCCTGTGTCGTGTGTCTAGCGATTTCTCCCGCTGTCTGCCGCCTGTTTCTTCTGGCCTGTAAGGCAATATACCGGTCATCTGCGGGTGTGGTTCCTCGTGGACGACCACTACTAAACCCCCGGATAGCTGTTCCTGTAGTTTGAAATTGTCTCCAAAGTCGTGAAACGATGCTGTGAGCAATTTCGAACTCTGCAGCCACACTTGTCACACTGCGGCCTTCTTCCAACTTTCCAATGATTCGACCTCGGGTAAAAGCATCCAAATGTCGTCTAACAGATTTATTATTCGCCATTTCTCGCTGAGGCAGCAACTCGGTGTGATTTTAACTGCTATAGGTCGTGGAATCTCTTTGCCAGAAATACTGATCTTACACCGACAACATGCTTTATGCTACTCAGACACTCCCCCATTACGTCTACCTGCATATCTGCGCATGTGCTACCGTACATCACCTTACTTAATCTCCTGATTGGTCTTTCTGTCCGCTCTGCCTCTTCGTTCAGCTGATATGCTAATTTTTCGACTTCGTCCTTAATTTTTGCACACCACTGTAGGTGGTCAACCACCGCAGAATTAAGCAATCGCCATTCTTCTTGTAGAGCAGTTTCTAGCTCAATAAGAGTGGCTGGAGGTGGGAAACGTGAAGATACAGCACGGCCGAGAGCATCCCGAAGATTTTCAATGGGATTAAGGTCGGGCGAATATGCTGGCCACGCCATACGCGCAATCCCTTCACTCTCCGGGTAGTCATCGACGATGTCAGCTCTGTGGGGACGTAAGTTATCGTCCATTAAAACAAAAGTAAGGCCAACTGCTGCAGCGTAGAATCTCACAATGGGTTCTAGGACTTCATCTCGATACCGGACAGCCGTTAGAGAACCCCGTTTAAAGATGGGCAGGTCGCTCCGGTATCCTGATGAAATCCCTGCTCACACCATAATGCTTCCGCCTCGGAATGCGTGATGTTCGGCGATGTTTTGGGATTGATTGCGTGCTCGTTGTTCACGCCATATCCTTATACGCTTGTTATCTGGCTCCAGAGCCAATCTGGACTCATCAGTAAACATGACATTGCCCCAGTCAGACACATTCCAATTGACATGTTCCCGGCACCATTGTAATCGTGCCATTCTTCATTGGACGGATAGAGGAACACAAACTCGAGGTACCCGGGCGTGCAGTCCACTCATATGTAATCTTCGACTACAGTAGCTGCAGATGTCGCCTTACCAATGGACGCTGTAACCATAAATGTCACACGTGTGGAGGTCGCTCTGCGATTTCGCTTGGCTACAATAGCAATATATCGATTTTCCGCGGGGTTGTAACCCTTGGGCGACCGGCTACGGCCTGTCTGTGTGGTTTGGTATTGTTTCCATAAACGTGAAATTACAGAATGATGAACGCCGAAGAAAAGAGCAGCATCTGTGATCTGCTGTTTCTGCTTCAATGCGCCCCACAGCACGTCAGCACTCAGAATCTTCCATTCGTCTTCTCGAAGTCATAGAAACACGTATGTCTTGAAAACAAATTGTACAAAAGTTTTAAACACCTTCTATCAGCACTGACAATCAACTTCTGTAACCCTTCATAAAACTGGCTTCTTATAAGACTGCCTTTTTTGCATATTTCTTGACATGTAAGCACGATTGTCTGTTACTTAACATATTTGCAAACTTCCATCTAGCTCTGCAGCGAATTGCATCCTCTTTAATTCAAATTGGCTTCCGGAAATTAGCATTTTCCTCTCCGTGCTTAACTTTTGGAAGTGAGTATATTTAAGTTTGTACAAAGTAGTTTGAAGTCGTCTGTTTCATCAACCAGGAAGTAGTGATAATTATTCTGTTGTTTTTCAGGCATATATAATGACCACATATTTACTTTTTTTATGCACGTGTTCATCAGATTTTCGCTCTGTTATTAATATACATCATAAGCTAAGAAGTATTTTTCTATGTTCAGGTACCTTTTTTTTTTTTTCAAATATAACAATTTTTTCAAAATTTCCGTCGAAAAGAGTCATGTAATATTTGTGACTGTCTTCGGTTACGTATTTTAATAAGAAACCGTCTCGTTTGTTTGAAGATCGGATGTATTTCCTAAGATGATGGATAATAAGCTAAGGCAAAAGATTTTAAGTAATAATCTGAATTATTGCGTATGTCCTATCTACTTTAATCTTTTTATTAATTACAGACGGCAGTATGAGATAAGAAATTATAAAATACATAGCGTCAGATTTTATAAGTAAGTTTTTATCTCTGTTCCTCTACCCGAAATTAAAAGTTATAATTATGTTTCTAGGTGCGGACCAAAAAATAGCTTTTGGTAAAGAATTCTTAACGAATCTCTTCTTTCGTACTGAAGTTTTATCTCGTTATTTATATGTGGAACTGAGAAGTAATTTTTGGGCTGTCGATCATATGTAAAACGAAGTAATCGTGTCATCATGTAGATTTTTTTAACCATTGCCCCATACTGTTTTATGCGTAGTCTTATATATGTTACCGGCAAAGTATGAAACGCCGGCATTGTATATAATGCCGGACACGCTTCTAGTCAAAGTATGAAATATGAGAATTATTACATACTTTCCCTAGGTGTTGTATGTAATACTTAGGCATTCTATAGAATAACAAATGCTATTTAGGTAAAGTCTGAAAAAAGGTCCTAATAAGTATGTATTAGGTAAATGACGTACTATGTAAATGACGTGCATACCTCAAAAATACAAATGTTATTCTTAAAGAATAATGAGAGTGCCATTAAAAAAATTATTCAAAATATGTAAAGAAAAATGCAAGTTGTACAAAACAAAATTTATGCCTTTCTTATTAAGGGAAACAAAATTTTCATATAAGGAATTAAAATTAACCTACTTGTTGCAACATGGTAGGCTTGAATGACATTTTGAATCACATTTCAATACATTTTTCACGCAAAGACATTCATATTTTGGCACTTTATTTCGCACATACATTTGATGAATCCTTGGCCGCTTCCACTGGAGTGAGCAATTGCAACAACCAGAGAGAAATTTCGTGGTCAGGAATATCTTCTAAGCAAGTTCTTAGGGCATAAAGTGAATTGTGATATCGCGTATGCTTATTTTAAAATTCTTTCAGAAGTTCCAAGTCGGTAGAAACCATCTTTTGTCACACTCATTACAATTGCCAATATATTCCGCGAATCACTTCTGCCCTTGTCGACATCAAGACTAGGAACTCGCACAATAGTTCGCAACGAAGCTGTTGGAATTTTTTTTTTACGAGTTCATTTTAATTTTTTTTCGCTTGTATTTCCGTGTTGATTTTAGAATTTATTTTACCTTCAGTAGCATATTCAGTTTTGAAACAAAGTGTGCACAAAATATCCATTTCATCATCTTTGCTGGCATGGCCACCAGAAGGTATGAATTTTTTGCTTGCAACTGTATCACTCGTTTCCTTGCACATCAAGTGTCAGAAACGGGAATCTCTTCGGTGATGTCTTCATCTAGTTCGTTTAATCAACTACTACCGGCTATAATCTGATCCATGTTTTTTGAAGCAGGCTCTTTTTCTTGCATAATCTGATTAGTTTCACCTTTTCCCTATGTTTGGACGCTTTCTATTACTATTTCTAGTCGCTCTTCTCTATTTATGTACGAATCGGAGATCTAGTTCATACTTTGAAGGCTTCTATTTTGGAATTCTATAGAATGCCTAGAAATGTGTGAAATATGAATCGTTTCATACATGTCGTCTAGTTTTAGCCATTATATAGAATGCCGGATTTCAAACTTTGCCGGTAGCATATACATTGAATGATCTTATTCATCTGATCTTGAGTTTTAATTTCCATCCTGCTAATCATTGCCTTGGTGAAACTTATTCAAAATTTATTAGAAACTTAAAAGAAGGTGTATAATGTTAAATTCTGGAATTTGGGCTATTTTAGACACTTGTAATAATACTAAATTCTACCTGTAATTTCATGTAATTACAATCCATATTATTTGCAAGGCCTTAGATAGAAATTTAATTATCGTAGGAATCTAGCACTTCTTCAAATAAATTTTTAGAAATTTTTAATGATCTGGAAGAGATCATTCTTAATTTTATTTGAGAAAGTTAAATCATTTCTTCCTTTAAGTGCTGTCCTATTTTTATTTAATTTTAACGATCAATGCTTAGGGTAACCTTGGCTCGGTGCCTATGGACTCTGCGGCTGTCAATCGACCGACATTGATTTTTCTGAGTTGCTAAACCTTGTTATTTGTGCAAGGTATTTTTCGTGGAGAATAAAATTTCTTATGAAACTTTTTTTTGGCCGAAAAGGTAATAGGAATGGAAAGTAATATCACAAATTAAAAGCAACATAATTTAAAATAATTGTATATGATTCAGTAAAGAGTTAAGTATTAATTTTTAAAAAGTAAGAAGAGACTGTTAGGATATATAAGAATTTATATATTCGAATTTATATCTCCGAATATCTATCCGAATTTGGATTTATAAATTCTTATTATATTCCCTAACAGTTTCTTCTTGTTTCGATATCTCAGCAGAAATGAGTTCAGGTATGATATTTTAATGGTTTTGATGAAAAGGGTCTTATTTGGGATGGAATTTTAAAAACTGCTGTCAAGTCTAAAAAATGATATGTTTTCATAAGGTGATAAAAATTAAAAGAATATTATGCTTAGGAGGAATATGATCAAACTGTATTGAGGTTTTGTAGAACATTTATTATGCTGCTCTGTTCTTGAATAATATTTCTTGAATATAAAATATTATACAAGGGACTTTCATTAAGCTGTCGAAATTTATTATAAAAGAACAATTAACATTCTGTGATTATGGCCCAAAATTTGGAAAATATGCATTTTAGAAATGTAAGAGTAGCGTTATTATATTTTAATATTAATTTAATATTAAATGTCATTGTTATGGAATGTTATGAATTAATTTAGAGCCCACTAAATGATGCAGTTGTGGTTTGTTCATGTGTGACGTGAATATGAGCTACTTTCCTTTACTAGCGGCCGAGCGGTAAAATCGCTGAACACTGGGAGTTCCGGCCTGAGTACTTTTCCTTAGGCAGGTGGCCCTTGAGTGCTTTGCCATAGTTAAATAAGTCACACCAAATTTTAAACCAACTCATATTCTTCTTATACTTTTTGCTGTCATACTCTTTCACATTAATTGGATGCTTCACAATAGGCGTTGTGCATTTAAACAACAGATATTTTCTAATATCTTTTCTGATTTCTTTTCTTTCTAATATTCAGTCATTATCAGATATTGTGGATATCCAAGGTTTATCACTGCAGATAACACTATTCCTCAGCACTTCAACCCAATGAATATCCTTTCAAGTTCATTCTAATTTTTTTATGCAAGAGGTAATAAGAGCTTTCTCCGTGTTCTCCGTGGGCTTTTTACTTTTAAGCCAAAATTTTGAAGTATTCATTAAAGTGTGTTATACCACACAAGTAAATAATATCTAATTGGACCAGACGATTTTCTTTCACAATTCACAAGTTTTTATCACAACTTGTCTGTAGAAAATCATTTTCTACCTTTACCAGTTCGATTTTGAATGAACTGAATTTGTTGATACTTATTCTGCAGTTTAGAAAATTCACCTTTGGTTATGTTTCCATCCATTTTTCGGATAATTCTGTCATATATTATCTCATTCATGCAAAAAAATTGTATTGCATCTCATTCTTGGTGATGAACTCTTTTTGCTGTACTTATCATCAAGGAGTTATTTAAAAGAAATTACAGTAAAAGATATTATTGAGAAAAAAGTGGCCGACTTCCCAGTAATTAGAATGTTAAATAAGATTTTTTTTTTGGATCAACCGGAAGTGAAAGTTTACTTAAAGCTCATTGCTATTCTGTTAATTCCATAGAATTGGCAGGAAATCGAGCTGGCCACGCCAAATTTTTTAGAATGAGTATAAACGTTTGCTAATTATAATTGTATAAACTGGAAGTTACAAGATTGATTTTTTTTTTAATTGTGAAAGATGTGAATTCAATCATGCTAACATTTTTTTTTCATCCATTTTGTGGCTTCGTAACACCTGACTGGCTTTTGAGTGTTTAAGAAAGCCTCTCTATTTATGTAAAGCAATTGTTTTATCTTCCTATCTTTAACTAGCTGTAACTTTTTATATACCTGTATTTCACCGCGGAAAACTGCATTATACATTCATATTTGTGAAAATTGCACCATAAAGGAATCATCAGATTAAAAATTAAATGATACATGTTTAAAAACAGATAAACTTTAAATCTAATTTCATAACATCAGTGGCACAAAATGACTATTCTGTGAAGCCGCTACTAGTAGAAGTACGATCTGCTATACTTCGGGGCATCAAATTTACAGAATATGAATGGGTGCCTGCAGTATTGCCTACGAGGCAGCTGTTCGATTAAGTCCAGAATCTTTAAAAACTCATAAATTTGAAAATGCGGACTTGTAAATTGATGAACCACTACTTAATATGCGACTAGAAATTCTCATCTGTTCGTATGAGGCTTCTCTTGTTCATTTTTAGTCCAAAGGGGCTTTGTCCTTGAAGGACTATTGTATTCGTTTTGCGATTTTGCGTCGGAAACATTGAAAGTCTGAATCACTTTTCAAACTATTGCCACCAAATATTGCAGCTCTGTATTATATTTAAAGAAATTAAATAATGAAGAATCTGCGTAAGTGTATGTATATTTCTCCAAATGTGATAAAACTACGGTACCTAGAGCCATCTAATTTTGCATAACGTACGTTTCCACTTGAATATGCGCATCTGGAAGCCCAGATTTGGAATTTGTTTTAGTATTAGTCCAAAGGGATTTAGTCCCGAAGGACTATTACTTTCGTTTTGCGATTTTGCGTCGGAAACACAAAAACGGCGTATCACTTTTCAAATTGTTGCCACTAAATGTTATCGCTCTGCATTAAATTTTTAGTCCAAAGGGATTTAGTCCCGAAGGACTATTACTTTCGTTTTGCGATTTTGCGTCGGAAACACAAAAACGGCGTATCACTTTTCAAATTGTTGCCACTAAATGTTATCGCTCT
>KK122188.1:100949-148699 GCA_000611955.2 Stegodyphus mimosarum
ATACAATTCACTGTTAATAATTCAGCTATCCATTTTTTAAGCGTTAACAAAAGACATAAAGTTAGTAAATCATTTACAGAATGTAAATAAACTATTCAAAGAATTTGATAAAGTTTGAACATTTACAGATTTTTTCAATAATTATGGTTAAGTATATCAACATTTCAAACAGTAAAAAAGAATTCAAGTTTTTCCATCAATATTACTAAAATATAAGTATAATAAAGAATAATGTATACATTTTTAAATAATTAAACTTAATCCTTGTAATTATCATCAATAGGCAATAAACAAATTTTTGATATTGGCCTTTTAATTGGACCGAATTTGGTATTAATGGTTGCTACTCGTATCTTACCATCTTTACCAGGAATGGTCTGATCAATTCTTCCTAGTAACCATTTAAATGGAGGTAACTGATCATCTTTAATAATAACCATTGTATTTTTCCTTATATTGTCCTTTGAAAAATACCATTTCTTTCGTTGTTGCAAGTGATTAAGATAGTCAGTTCTCCATCGTTTCCATATAATCTGTATTATTTTAGTTAATTTTTGCCATCTTGATAATCTGCTTTCTGACAGATCTAAAATTTGAGGTTCTACAATTGAGTTTATGGGCCTACCTATTATAAAGTGACCTGGTGTCAAGGGTTCGTAATCTGATGGTTCAGACGATAAAGGAGAAAGAGGTCTCGAATTTAGTATTCCTTCAATTTGATCAATTACGGTTAAAAATTCTTCATAGTTAAGTTTAGCATCGGAAATAGCTCTTTTAAGATGAAATTTAAAAGATTTGATTCCTGCCTCCCAAATTCCACCAAAATTGGGGGCACGAGGAGGAATGAATTTCCAAGAGATATTTTCAGATGCCAAATACTTACCCAAAACTTCATCAGGGACACTAACTAAAGAAGCAAGTTTCTTTAACTCCTTGTGAGCTCCTACAAAATTAGTTGCATTGTCACTAAATAGACATGAACTTTTACCTCTACGCGAGAAAAATCGTTTTAAACATGCAATAAAGGCTTGAGATGTTAAGTCAAATACTATTTCTAAATGAATCGCTTTTGTAACTAAGCAAACAAAGATTGCTATATAAACTTTATGCAAACTACCTTTCCTTTGATTTCTATATTTGATTAGAAAAGGGCCTGCAAAATCTATTCCCGTGTTATGAAAAGTTAGGTTTGGATTTACACGTTCAGGAGGTAAATCGGCCATTAATTGATCTGAAGTGATAGGTTTATGACGAAAACAAATTAAGCATTCATGAACTGTTTTTCTAGCTAGGTCCTTGCCACCAATGGGCCAAAACCTTTCCCTAACAAAATGTAACAATGCTTGAGGACCAGCATGAAAATTTTTCAAATGATAGTGAATAAATATTAGCTTAGTGAGCTTATGATTTTTTGGCAATAAAATTTGATGTTTAGAATCATAATTAATTGCGGCATGAGTTAAGCGACCGCCCACGCGTAATATACTTTTTCCATCTAAAAATGGATTTAAAGTTTTTACCTGACTCTTGATTACTCTCTGATCTTGAAGTGATTTAATCTCCTCTGAAAACTCAACTATCTGAACCATTTTTATCAAGTGAATTTCCGCACATTGAAACTCAGTGCTACTAATGGGACCTGTTTTCTTCACTGGACCTTTCAGATTGGACAGAAACCTGAAAATAAGACTTAAGATTCTAATTAGTTTAACATAATTATTTGTTGATTCAAAAAAGGTATTCCAAAACAAGCTTAAATTGCAGTTTAAATTAATGTCTAAAGGTTTTTTAAGTTCATCCTGATAGGCAGGAGAATCTATGAGAATCTTGTCAAGTTCACATAAAGAAGCATCACTATGTTTTATCTGTTCAGGACCATTCCACCACAAGGAAGATGTCACAAGTTCATGAGGATAAGCACCACGGGAAATCAGATCTGCCGGATTATTTGCTGAAGATACGTGCTTCCAGTGTCGAGGCTCTACTAGTCTTTGGATTTTGGAGACTCTATTTGCAACAAAGGTCTTCAAAAGATGAGGTGAAGTCTTCAACCATGACAATGCTATCGTTGAATCAGTGCACAGAATGATGTCATCTACATGCATCTTTAATGATTTGCTAACTTTCGAGATCAGATGAGCCAATAACAAGCATGCACAAAGTTCCAGTCTTGGAATAGATAAGGTTTTCAATGGAGCCACACGAGATTTGCTAGCCAGTAGATGAGATGACGAGCTGTGATCTTCATCGACACAGTTCAAATAGACAACTGCACCATAAGCGGCTTCCGAAGCATCTGCATATCCAATGAGTGAAATCTTGCTTGGATGATTCGAGAGGATGCAACGATTAATTTTTATGTTTTCTACAGTCTTTAAATTTGAAACTATTTGTTGCCATTCGTGAGCAATAGTTGCAAACAGTAGTTCATCCCAACTCAGTTTTTGAACCCATAATTTCTGGAGAAATATCTTGGCTTTGGTGACTACTGGACCAATCAATCCTAAGGGATCATAAAGTCTGGCAATTGTCGATAAAATGTCTCTTTTGGTATATGATGATTTTTCCTTGATTGAGACTTTAAAGCTGAATTCATCCTTCTGAGAATTCCATGTAATACCTAAAGCTTTAACCACATTATCATTTTTGGAGGAGAATGAAAGCTCAGAGCTTGCAGAAGGGTTATCCAACAGTTCAGGAGAATTAGAGTTCCACTTATGCAAAGTCATTCCACAACTATGGAAAAGCTGTATAAGCTGATTTTTCAATTCCCGCGCTGAGTCTAAGTTTGATGAACCAGAGATGACATCATCAACATAACAGTCTGATAAGACAGCTTTGGCAGCTTCAGGATATTTATGCATTTCGTCATATGCAACCTGCTTTATGCATCTAATGGCTAAAAATGGAGCACTTTTAGTACCATAAGTCACCGTTTTGAGTCTATATGTCACAGGAATGTCACTAATGTTTCTCTTCCATAAGATTCGAAGTAAGTCTCTTTGGGATTCATCAACCAAAATTTGCCGGTACATTTTTTGTATATCCACAATAACTGCAACTTGATGTTTTCTAAATCTCACAAGAATATCAAAAGTATCTTCTTGGACTGCTCCCGCTAAAAGTAAATCATTCAGACTTAACCCATTTGAGCTTGGGGCACTAGCATTGAACACAACTCTTAATTTTGTACTCGATTTCTCTGGTCTATAGACTCCATGATGGGGGAGGTAATATTCAAGTTTCGGTTTTGAATCATCATCGACCTTTTCCATATGGCCCAAATTTTCATATTCTGTTATGAAATCTTGATATAAATGTTGCAATGTAGCGTTTTTGCTAAGACGCTTAACTAATTGATTGAGTCTAATATTGGCTATGAATTTCCTAAATGTTCGTCTTTCATAGGCATTTTTACGACAAACCTACCATCTTCATTTCGTCTGTGAGTGTCTTTGAAATGTTGTTCACAGAACTCTTCTTCTTGACTAAGAATTGGCTTTTCTTCACCAATACTTTCCACTAACCAAAATTTTTCTAACAAGCTATCAACATTATCAAAATTACCGAGAAGCCCACAATAATTCTGACAATTTTCAAGGGATGTTTTCAAAGAGCCAGTAGCTATGTAACCAAACACAGAATTTCTAAAAACGAGCGATTTCGTGGAAGATTTAAATTGTCCATTAATAAAAATGTCATAAAATATTTCTGCTCCTAAAAGCATATCTATGCTAGATGGAGTTACAAATTCTGGATCAGCCAAACTTGATGTATCAGGAATGTCTATATTTTCAATATTTAATTTTGTAGAAGGTACTAAATCTGTGATTTTATTTACAACTAAAAACTTTAATGAAGCGGAGAACGACTGATTTCCATTAAAAATAGAAGCAAAAGTACGAGATTTAATGTTTAAAACTTGCCCATCTAAACTAGAAACAGGAATATTTATTCTTTCCTTTTTTAAATTTGCACGCTCACAGAATTCATTTGTGGCAAAATTCGACTGCGATCCGGAATCCAGAATAGCTCTTGCTTTAATGAATTGGCCATAAATATTTCTAACCCAAACAACCGCCGTTGAAAGGAGAACCGTTTTATTTTTCGAAAAAAGACACGCGGATAACGCTTTTTCTGTAGATTCATCATTGCTGTTCAAAACAACTTCGGTTTTGCGGTTTTCTGGGGAGGGCATGGCTCCACTTTGCTTTCCCCCACTTGTTGAAGACGACATGGCAGTTTCATTCCGATGAAGAAGTGAATTATGTTTCGATTTGCACACCGAGCACAAGTGTCTAGACTGACAGGAAGCTACTTTATGATTTGAGTGTAAACAATTAATGCACAAAGAAAGCTTTTTAATCATTTCGTACCGTTCCATTGGTTTTAATGCTAAAAACGTTTCACATTTAAAAATTGGATGATTTTCTTTGCAAACCGGACACATAAATTTATCATTAATCGTTTTTGTCACTAACGATCGAACTTTATTCTGAGGAACGTTTTGTTTTGGTTTTGCAAATACAGTTTTGCTTTGCATATTTTCTAACATCTGGCATCGCTTTTGAAGAGAGGTCATGAAAGATTCCCATTCACATAAATCATTACTAGTTAATGACATTTCAAATTGCTTACGTGACTCTTTATCTATTTTATTGAGAATAATATTAATCAACAAAGCTTCGCTTAATTTATCCATATTTAATTCCATAACTTTTAATGCTCTTAAATGTTTCTGAACTTTATCAATTAATGAGCGTAAATCTTTAGGATTTTCATAAACTATTTTTTCAATAGAAAGTAATTCATTGATATGAGAATTTACAACCAGTCTCTTATTATCATATCTTTCTTCAAGTGCCTTAAATAAGGAAGAAAATGTATCATCTATCGTCTGCATCTGCTTCGCATTACCAGTCAAACAAGATTGTAAATAAAACAGCTTCTGAGAATCTGTTAATTGTTTATTAGATGAAATTAAAGCTACAAATTGGTTTTTAAATAAATTCCAGTCTTCGAAATTACCAGAAAATTTAGGCAATGTTATTTCAGGCAATTTATAATTCAATGAATTACTTCTTGTTTCTAGGACACTATTATTTGCATATTCACTATTATTCTTACTACATAATGAATTATAAAGACATTTTAGGCTTACCTCAACATTGGTAATATCCGTCTCGATTTCTTCAAAATTAGCTTCGATGTCTGATATTTCTTCATCTTTGCACACTTTGTAATAATCCAAGCGAAGTTCATCAATTTGTTTGTTCAACTTGCTCACTTTTTCTTGAAATACTTCTATTTGTTCTAAACCAAAATCATCCTGTTTTCCACTAATAGATGACTTTAATTTGGTTATTTGCGCTTTAATACCGCCACGTTTTCTGTTCAACGTAGTAATGTCTTCATTAGCCATTTTTTTTTTTTAAATTCTAATTAACTGCGGCCGATCGTGACCAAAATGTTTTGAGGTGCGCTGGTTCGACTGTAAACTAAAGACAACTTTACAACAACAACAAACAATTTTATTTTTGGACTGTATCTAAAATCGAAATCGAAATGAATTCCCGACCATACGGGATCAAAGCATGTATGCTTCGCTAGGAGTCCGAATTGAAACTGACTGAAGTTGCGCAGAAACAGTGCGCAGTGCAACATAACTTTCATTGCCGCGTAGGAGGCAACAGCCCCTTTGGACGTAATTTAAAATTTGAAACCTTTCAGATTTTCTTTTTTTTATCTATTTCATATTTTGTAAAACTTTAACGAATTTTTGATGAAGAAACTCAAACTATTTAAAAGCGAGCAATGGCAACACTCTACGGGTGTGTGTGTGTGGGGACCTTTGTATCTCCAGCGCCCAGAACTGTGTATCAGAAATTCTAAAGATAGATTCATTTTAAAATTATTTTGCGATATTGCACTTGAACTGAATTTTATGATTTAAGTGCGAAGAACATGAAATTTAATAAATAAAGGTAACGCACAAAATGTTAAAAAAAACGCCCCTTTGGACGTAATTTAAAATCTGAAACCTTTCAGATTCCCCCCCTCGATTTAATCCATATAAAATCTTGCCTGTCTTCTAATGACTTGTGTTTGCGATGGTACCCTAACTTTGTATAATGCTAAATAATTCATTTACAGTTTGTCTGTCTGGAAGGCAGAAACTAACAAGGATCTGATTATTTTTAAGTCTACAAGTGCCAGGCTTAGGTATCTTGTGTTTTAGGAAGCTCAAGGAATATCCTATCATTCTTAGAAATCTTTTTTTTTTTTCCCTTGTAAAAGGAAAAGTGGGTATTTGGAACATCTGAAGGAACACTGTTTCAAGAGTCTCCTGATTCTCTTTAATGTACACTCTGAAATATTCTGTTTTAATTATTGAAAGTTTTTTGGTTAACTTTGGCATTCAAGCGAATTTCTACCAAATTTTCAATTTTATGTAAATTATTTTCCTTCGTGTGTGAATAATACTTTTTCATACAATAAACATCTTAAAATTTGCTGTTCGGAACTATTTCTTATACTTTCTGTTGCTTTTTATTTCAGCGTATTTTATCAATGTACACGTGTAAATTCGTTTTGAAATATTGATTTTAAGTAATATACGAAGCAAGTCAATATTTCCGGTTTTTAAAAGTCTGGCCCGATTTAAATTTGATAATAAGGATCTGATCAAAGATGTTCTCCCCCCATCTCCCTCCGAAAGTTACAAAATTACAAATGTAGTGAGGCTGATACCACAGGATTTCAACGTTATTACATTTCGTTGTTTTTCCATCTTTAGTTTTGTCTTCGTACTTTTTTAATACCCCCAGTATTGCAATTTTATATTGATTTATTCTGTTTTGCAGTAGAATTAAGGCTAGCTTCATGTCGGCTTTTAGTCTTGCTAATTAATGTCAAATCTGCTTTTGCTTGCCTTTAATATGAATTAAAATGTATTCTGAGGCTTTTTATTTATTAATTTTTCTACCTTTGTATTTTGTAGAAAGTCTTGCTTTATGCATGAAAAACCTAATTTTTTTTTCCTTTTGCTATAAAGCTTTTTTTATGAAAAGTGCCTCCGTCTTGAATAGGGAATCAGGAATGTAAAAGTAATGAAATCAGCTGCTGCATGTTTTTTATAATGACTAAGTGCTTTTATTGTAAGACATTTGTGAGCAACTTTTTGAAAGTGGATAAGAAGCCATATTTATTTTTCTTCTCATACATGTTCTTTCTGAAGTGTGTACTATTTTTTCCCTTCCCTGTTCTCTTCACTACTGTGTGTCTAGAAACCGTTCGGAAGTTAAGAAATCGCTATGTTGACAAGTTTGAATGAATCGTCTGCGTGTGATTCTCTGCCTTGTATAGAGTAAGATATTTTTGTATATCTTTGGCCTTGTTTCTTTTGTATAATTAAAAATCTGCGACTTGAATTGAATTAAATGCTTTTACGTCTCTTCTTTGCACGCCTAAAATTTTATTTATAAATAGCAATTTTTAGGCCTGCATTTCTTGAATATGAATTTGGCTTCATTTGCTTATTTTATATTTTCTGTAATTTTAATTGCAGCAGCTGTTTTTAGTTATTGTGCGAAACTTTATAATGCAGGTGGGGCTTGAAATCCTAAAGCATGCACGTTGCATTGTTCTGTACTGAAATCTTTTTTATATTCTAAAGCTGATTTCTCTTTACTTATTTACGGGGTATTATTTTTATAATTGTGTTGAATAATTTACTCCAAAATTAATATTTAAAAGTTTATTTTAGCTTTGCTTTTAATTTGCAAATATATTAATTATACAAATGTAATTTAGATAAAGTTAAATCTGGTATGGCTTTGGTTAGTGATAATATAAAACATTTTGTTGTCGTATTTATTTTACCATATTGTTTTTAATTTTATTCATGCATAATAAATTTGTCTTTCACAGATGAAATTTTATTTTTAAAATGTTATTGGCTGCGTAGCGTTTTCGTGGTTTTAATGTGTAATTCGCATGTGTAATGAGGAAGTTTCCCTTAGAAAGTCTTCCAAGAAGACATCCCTTCTTTTAGACAGATAGCTGTCGAGTGCTCTGCCATAATCAAATAAACCAAACCAAACCAAACCTCTAACGAATCGAACGTTGTGGATTATAAGTTGATACGATGTTAACTGTACGAGAAGAGAGAATTAAGAATAGAAAATAAATTTAATTTTAAAGTTGTATATGCATTTTGAGACTTGACAATAAAATTAAACGAAGATTAAATAATATGTAGATAGTATTGAATAAACATTAAACGAAGGTGGATCAAATATTTTATTGTTTTATTCTGTAACGTAATTTTGCGCAATAATGAGCAGTAAAGTTAGCAAAATAAACCACCCTACGAAATTACTCAAAAGCTTCACTGTGCCCAATATTTCAGTTAAAAAATTGTTAAACATTGTAAGGTATTTTCTCCCGCCTCCCAGCATGCCTTCGTGGTGTTATGGTAGCACACTCGGCGCGTATTCGAGAGGTCCATGTTCGAGTCCCGGCGAGGGCATTACTCATTTTTCACATCTGCAGCATCGAAAAACCTAATGACTCTATAACATTAACAACATTAATAAACCTTGATCAAATGAATGCGTCCACGCTGCACATATATTTTACTTTTCGCCTTTTCTAAAACGGTGGCTCACATACGTTTTCGGGTATATACGTTTTTCAGTTTTATTTGCATATACCTGTCACTAAATATTTGCGAAATGATTTTACTTTTCTTTCACATATTTTTACTTTTGATATTTACTTTTACTTATCTTTTTTTAAACTTCCTTGTTTTGCAAGAAGTTTTTTTAAAATGTTTTTGATAAAATAAATAATTTATCCAAAGTTGTGGAAATGAACTCGTATGAATATTCATACACTTTGAGCAAACACTTTATATTTAATAAAAACAAGAAAATAACGAGGCATTAAATATTTCATTGGATATTCTGTAGCTAGAATTACACTTTTCCTGCATTTTGACAAGGATTTAACTAATTTTCTTCGAGGAGCAATGTTCCATTTTATTCCATTTCTCTATTAACAAGTGCTTTTAGTAGAGCTTTTGAAGAAATATCATGCTTCCTTATTTTTTTATCTAACTCATTTCATTTATATTCTGGATATATATACACTGCTCGACATTGAAAATGCAACACCAAGAAGGAGTGGTCAGAAAGTAATGAAATTTGGAAAAAAGACGGAGACAGCAAGCAGCAATAAGTGATCTTTATTTCAAAGTCCTAGTCAGAATACAGAGCGAGAACGGCGTTGGCTCAGTAGGATGTAGGACCATTGCGGACAGCAATCCATGAAGAAACACGTCTAAGCATAGAGTCAATAAGAGCGCGGATGGTGCCCTGAGGGATGGCTCTCCATTCCCTTTCAACCATTTGCCATGGTTCGTCTTCTGAACGAGGCAGGGGCAGAGTTTGCAAACGGCGTCCAATCACATCCCACACATGTTCGATTGGTGACAGGTCAAGAGAGTACGGTGGCCAGGGAAGCATCTGTATACCTTGCAGAGCATGTTGGCAGAAGCGAGCACTGTGTGGTCGATGCTGAAAAATTGCATTAGGCAGCCCCTGAAGGTAGGGGATTGCCACCGACCACGGTACATTATCCAAGTATCGTTAGGCCGTCATAGTTCCCTGAATACGAACTAGAGGTGACCTGGAATCGTAGGCAATAACGTCACGTTGTCGCGCGGTGGGGCGTTCCACAGTTACTGCCAGATTAGATCGGTCTTCACGTCGACGCCACACATGTATGCGGCGACTGTCACTGGATAAACAGAAGCGTGACTCATCTGAGAACATGAAGTTTCGTCATTCTGTCATCCACATCGCTCCAGTCCTGCACCATTCTAAATGTTGGCATCTATGCTGTGGGGTCAATGGCAGTCTTCTTAACGGACATCGTAAGTGCAGGCCACGTTCAACCAATTGACGGGAAATGGTTCTCGTCGACACGGGAACATCCAAGGTATCTTGCACATGCTGCAGAATTGCGGTACAAGTGACTTGCGGGACCGCTACAGCTTGTCGGTGGATGCATCGATCCACGCATGCTGACGTCACTCTGGCTGCACCTGCACCCCCTCCTTCTTCCTACATTCCCTTGTTCCAACTATGCTCGCCATAGCTGATGGACCGTGATCACATCCATGTGGGTATCAGCTGCGACTTGACGTAAGGACCAACCCGCCCTTCTCAGTCCGATCACCACACCCCTCGTAAAATCGTCTATCTGCTGGAAGGGCCTTCGTTGACGGCGGCCTGGCGTTCTCTCCTATTACACGTATTATCCGGAACAAAAACCAACCTTCTTCGATAATTTGTCTGGCAGAAATAACGACATGAATATTGCCCATTCTGTACGTTCCTTCCCTTATATCTTACATCACGTGCGTCGAAGAGTTGCGCATTTCACATCATTCGCATAACTCAGTGACGTGCTTCTACTCCAAAATTTGCATAAATTTCTGACTACTCCTTCTTTGTGTTGCATTTTCAATGTCGAGCAGTGTATTTAGGATTTAGAAAGTCGTAAGTCTGAAGAAATATGGTGGAGTTTTGACTACTTTCAGGACAATTGTATAATAAAAACAATTTAAGACTATATTTTTAGGATTGTTATTCTCATAGAACTTGAATATATTTTATATTCCCAGTTTTCTTGCGGATGCTTTTAGGTTTTCATTACAAATATGCATTGATTCATACTGATGCCCCACACTTTTTATGAAAAAATTTCCCTTTCAAAAGACAGCGAAATATTGCCAAACCATTAAATCTCCATCCCCATGCTTAACAGTTGGCAATAGATATTTTAGATTCAATTCTTCATTTGAGTTTCACACTATAATACACTGGTTATCATAAATTAAGTAAAAATCACAAAAATCACGATTACTGAAATAGTTACATGTAGAATTTTATGAAACTTACCCACAATATACAACACATAGTAAGGTATCAAATAACATAAAAAGAAACTACCAGACATTTATGGTAGTATAGAAATTAGCACATGTATAAAATAAACAAATCAAAGGTGTCAGTTTGCTATAGGAAAAGTACTTTCAATATGGAATATGATCACCTCTAGAAGCAATACAGCACTTACAGCGATGTGTGATGCTTTCAATTATGTGGTCTACCAGTTCCATAGGAAGCAAGAGCCATTGCTCTTGCAAAGCAGTTGGGGTCTGAGGGGTGAATTGAGAGCAGCTAGATGTCTCCCTAAAGCATCCCAAATGGGCTTAATAGGATTCAGGTTCGGGGATTGAGCTGCCCACTCGATGTGCATAATTGTTTCCTGTTGAAGATAATCGTGGTCTTGCGTTGTCGTCCTCTAACAGGAAAGCATCACCTATTGCCCTCGCATATGGGCTCACATAAGCATCAAGGACATTATCATTATAAACCTGAGCATTCACGGTTCTCCTTGAAAAGACATGGAGGTCTGTGTGTCCACCCAAAGAGATGCCACCACAGACGCAGACACTGCCTCTTCTGTATGCATCTCTTTCACGGATGTTTAACAGATGATGACGTGTTCCAGGTTCTCTCCATATCAAATAATGCCTACTATCGCTTTCTAGACTAAACCTGGGCTCATCCATAAAGAGAACAGCCGTCCATTGATCAGGTGTCCAGTGGACATGTTGTCGTGCCCATTGCAAACGGTCCCTCCTATGGCGTGACGTGAGCGGCCTGCAAATGGCTGGTCGCCTCGCATACAGACCACCTTCGTGAAGCCTTCTATGCACAATTGATGTTGACACCAACCTTCCAGTGTCTGCAGCAAGGAAGGATCTAAGAAGAGTCGGAGTAGCGGTTCTATTCCTGCGTGCACATAATGTCAAATATCGGTCATCGGCGCTCGCCGTAGCAGTTGGCCGTCCTTGGCTGAACCTCCTTGATGCCGAATCTGCGGTTTGAAATTGCCTCCATATTCTATGAACCACACAAGGACTCACATTTAGCCATCTGGCCACTTCTGTTTGACTTTGTCCTGCCCCTAGTCTCCCAATGGCTCTCCATCGTAGTTCTGCAGGCAAGTGATGCCTGGAGGTCATTGTTACGAATTGGCTATCTCAGATTTTTGATGTCACTATCACATTGAAATATGTGGACTTGCTCTCAAACGTGGACTTTTTTGCTCCTCGCAGATGTTTTATTCCGAGTGCATCGCCACTAATTTTGCATATTGCAGTTTTACTCAGCTATTCTTACTTGGCAACATATTCAAATTTTACACGGTTTGGCTTATTTTTGAGGGAGTTATCACTATTTTTGTGATTTCTCCTTAATGTATGATAACCAATTTAATTCGTTCATCAGACCCAAATATATTGAATTTTGACTCATCTGCGAACCTAACATTGTTCCAATGTGATAAATGTTTGCGTACTATGGATTCTGCGAATGTCAGGTGTATGTTCCTTGTTTTCTTATTGACTAAGAATTTCCTTCTTGCTGATTGCCTTTCTATCCGTTTGCTCTAAAGACCTAATTCCATGATTAATTTTTATTTTTAAACTGTTGTTCTAAATCCTTTTCAAGTTTTAGAGCTATAAATTTTAGATTTGTGTGATTTTTTATAGGATAAACTTCCAATTAATTTTGTGTTATTTTGGTATGTGTTCCAGACTTCACTGTATTTTAAACAGTTCTGCGGTTTCATCGTTTTAATAACATTAAAATTGTTAAACACTTTATACCAAGGTTATTTTACTATCTTTAAATTGAATTTAAACCAAAAAAAATTTTTAATTTCTAATGAACTTTTAATCATTGTATAGCTTCTTGGTATATTCACTTCAGGTAGAAATTATTAATATATTTTGCTAAACAAGTAATAATTTCAAAATGCAGAGGATAATTGTTATGACATATTTTATTAAAAAATGGCACAATTTATGGTCCTCCGAAACATCTCCGCAAAACTTTCGAGTGTCTGAATTACTATGCGATTTCTCTATTTTCTCTATTTAAAGCATCAATAATATATTAGAAAAAAGACTGAAGTCTGTGTTTCAATACTTACAAAATTTACGCAAATAAAGTTAAAAATACAAGTGTCCAGAAACAAATTATAGTCCCTGTATAATATTTTAGATTACTTATCATTGAATTAGGTATTTTTGCACGAGAAAACTCCCAGATACTACATCTATGAACCATTGCTATTATCCTATGCCTTTATATATTATTTTTTAATTTTTATTTTAAAAATTTTTCGAGAGAGAGTTGTGTTTTATACTGATGGTTAATGACAGTAATTTTCCATCCTCTGGCAATAAAAAAATTAATGTTGAAGACAGGCCTCAGTTAATTCACCCTTAGTTTATTTAGAGTCAACTGCATACCATTATTCATGAAAAAGCAAAAGAGGAAACCCTTTTTTTCATATGATAAAAATAAAATTTCAAATTTTGTTAAATTTATGCATAGATAACTTTAAATAACAAATGCAGTGTAGTATCTCTAATTCTAGTACTAAAGTACACGTAACGTGCAAGTCCTTCTAGGATTTTCAGAATAATTAAAATATATAATTTTTATAATTAAAATTACATGTTTTTGATCTTACGTTATTTAACTCTCTGTGAACTTTTGTTGTAAATTTTATCACAAATTCTTATCAAAATCTCATAAGCTGAAATATTAACAAATGTTTTTTACATTATGCAGTAAAAATGTTCTAAAGTAAAAATTTCAACAATGAATTAGTTTTTAATATTGCATCAGCCAGTAATCATGAGTATCAGATGCTTACTAGGATTAATTCTGTATTGGTGATTGTGTATAATTTTTTTCCATATTTTAAACTTAATGTCTTTTTTAGTTATGGGAGCTTACTGGTGAAAAATGTGCAGTGCTTACCACATTCACAGATCATTGCAAATGGATCTAGGAGCTTAAGTGTTGTCCATGGAGATCTGAGTAGGCTCAATGAAAGAGTTAGAAATTATGTAGAAGACAAAGCACGCCTTTGCCAGCCAGACAATCTTCATATCTGTGATGGGAGCGAATCAGAAAATGATTATCTTTTAAATCTGATGATGAAACAAGGCATGATAACGCCTCTTCCGAAATATGAAAATTGGTAAGTTAAATATTTTGTATTTATCAATCAGTTCAAGCAAAACAATGTCTTAAAAACTCCTAAAACACCCTTGTATTTGCAGCTGGTAAAAATGAAAGCATAATGGGAGGAAGTAACTTGAAAATAATACTGAAAAGTGTTTATTTGAACATAATACTGAACAATAGCCATGAATAAAAGAAACCAACTTTTACTAATTTTGCTATACGAAATGCTAACATTAGAGTTAAAATTGTTGTATTAGTTCAGGTTTGGGAGGCCCATAGGAGTGTGCATAATCAACACTTGATGTTGTGGTCAAGAATGTTAATATTTTCACCTTTGCTCCAAATATTAATTTTAATTCCTGTCATAAATAATTGTAATTATATTGCCTGTTTTTATTTTTTAATTGCCTAATTTTATGTGTAAGCATAACTGTATGAGAACCAAAATTGGGGGAGGGGGCATAAAGTTTTAAGGACATAGAATCAATTAAAAAATTAAATTAAACTGAGAACTTTACTTGGTTCTTACATATTTTTCTGTCAGCCAAAAAAGCTGGGGGTGATCCCATAATCTCCTACCATTGATTCTGGTAGAAGTTTGAATTTTATTTAATTAAGATAAGAATAGCTTTCGGTATTTAGTTTTATAATCAACAGGTACAAGTTATGGGTAAAGCATATGAAAAAATTTGAATCATTTATCACAATTTTTCACCATTGTTTATCTGTTATTTACAAATCAAGTCCCATATTGTGTTTATTAATGCACATTTTTTTTGATGCCATGATCCTATTACTTCTACAGTACTCTACTGCAGGCTGTTTCTGAGAAAGTAAGTCTCAAATTTTCACTATCCCCCCCCCGATGCAGGTGAGAAACAGAAATAGCAGTTGAATCAATCTTTCTTTACAAAAACTAAACTAGCTTAGATTATGTGAAACCAAAGCAAAGACCTTATTAGTGTATTATCATTATTGTTTGAAAAGTTTTTTCCCCCTTTGAAATGGTCAGTGGTAAAATATGTAAGTACCCTTTAATTAATCTTTCAATTTCATTGTTGTTTTCATTTGGATCTGTATGGGTTCCGTAACAAATGCATTTAGCACCTAGGATACAAGAAGTAAGACAAAATTTGTTTTTGTCCAATATAATTAACAAAACTTAGCCTTTTGTGTTTTATTTTCATGTGAAATCAATACCATGTAAAGGCTAGATTTTACAAGTTATTGATGTAATAATCTAGACGGTGGCATTCAATTTATGGGTTGGAAAAAATTAATTGACATAGCAAGGTAGATGAAAAAATTGTAAATGAATGTAATTGAATGGAAATACTCCACTGATGGGAAAGTTTTTATTATATAAAATTTTCATTTTTAATATGTGAGATTTTATTAAATTCCAGAACTCTCTATTTAGAACAATGACTTCAAAGATGCAGTTTCTTTGAAATCATTGTTCTAAAATCTAGTTTGCGGGATATGATCCAGACCAAGTCTCTTCCAGGGTAACATGGGTTGACTGTATGATTGATAGAAAAGTGTTTGTATTAAAAAACATGCCACTAAACTTAAGTTTATCTTAGATATTGGAGTTAAAATAATAAATTTTACAAAGAATTGTCCTCTGATCTCAAGGTTTTTTTTTTTTTTTTTTTTTTTTAAATACATGGGAAAATGAGCAGTGAACATAAGCTTCTTTTACACACAGAGGTGTATTGGTCTTTGAAGGCCCTAATGAGACTATCTGAGCTTAAAGATTAAGTGTTTGTGTTTTTAAATGATAGTGATAAAATTTTTTTATGCTTTTTAACTGATAAAGAGTTACTATATAGGTAGGTTAACTGATATTTTTCTCAAACTGAGTAACTTGAATTAAAGTTTTCAAAGAGAACAATTAAATATATTTATAGATAATGATTAAATCAAAGCATTTACCCCCTTCCCTCCCCAAGAAAAAAATTGATTTGGTGTGCTCATACTGCAAGGAGATTAATTTTGTAACATTTCTTAATGTAGAAAGTTCTTTTTATAGAAAACAAACTAAAAATGTTCAGTTGGTTATTAAAGATAAAATAACTCACTTCACAAGTCTTAAATGTCAATTTAATACTTATTTTCTAAAAGATTTTCCAACTGAATGGATCTCAGATTCCTTTTAGCATATGTTACCTGAAAATTTATCATTTTACTTAAAGAAAAAAAAAAAAAAAAAAAAAAAAATTATCATCTGATAGAATTAAAAAAATTGCTTTTCAAAGCCCTTGAATTGTGCAATTCATGGCTTTATGTTCAAAGTAAAATTCGAGAATCGTCTGATGCATCTCTAGAGTATTATTACCATTTGCCTCATCTTATATTTGCGAGACAAGATTTTCCCAATTTCTCTGTCTAAAGTCTAAATATCAAAACAAATTAGCAATATAGCCAATATGAGTTGAGTAAAATAGAACCAGAAATATCAGTACTTGTAAACAAGCTCATTGGTCTTATTAAATGCTTACCTTTTGTAGTTTTTTTAAGCTGATTTTTTTAGTTCCTACACATTATATACCATTCTTTAATTTTAATTTATAGATGATTAATATTAGTCAATTTTTTAGCTAAATGTGTGGTAACTACAGAGTTGATGTTCAGGCTATTGTATGTACTTTATCACTAATTTTTGTTTTGTTTGAAAAAAAAATATTAACATCTTCCTGATTTTTAATACCAGCTAGTGCTAGTTTTTGAGCAATTAGAATTAGATTATTGATTGTTTTTTTGGGTCAGTATGTTACTGTAATGTCCCAAGTAGGGTCGAACTGCTAAAAAGTTTGAATACCCCTGCTCTGGGACATAGATTTTGCATCTTTTTATCAACAAATTGTCCAACATCTTTTAGTTGCAAATTTAATTTTTAAATTATGAGCTTAAGCTGAAAGCTGATTTTGTAAATTTTATAAATTGTTTTAGTCTGAAAGGCTGTGTCGTATATGTTATATAATTTACAATTATTTGATCTTTGGGATGACCGTGCATGTTGTCAATAGAGTAAATACCGGGTAAGACGAAATTAATGAAATTCCTGAAAAGAATCGTTGAAAACAATAGTCTGCATAAAAAGACATTAGTCATTTTATTTGATGAGTAGGTCAAAATGTTAAACGCCATTACACACTTTTCATTGTTGGAATGAGAGAGAACTCATATTTTCATTTTACTTTTCACATGTAATATTTATTCAGTGTTATTTTATCATGGAAAACATACCATAAAGGCATTTGTTGCTTGGCACTCCATACATGCTTTACCAAAATAAATAACTAGGATGCATACTGGCTGAGTAGCTAAATCAACAAAATGTTGTTAGTTTCATCCAAATTTCAGTATACATTGGTGAAATTGCTTGCTGGAAGCCTTGTGCAATACAAATATGAGCTGATTTCTCTTACAAAGTCCTTAAAAAAAAAGGGGTTCTTGAATGATTTCTGATTTGTAATAATTTTTTTCTGTGATGTGTAACATAAACATAAGATAATTTCATTTTGAAAGGCTCTCATGAAAACTGATTAACCCGTTAACACCCAAATTATTTTAAAACAAAAATTTTTGAAAAATATTTTAAAATTACATTTCATGTATCATAAAAAAAAGTAATTATGAAGTTTTATTCACTTACCGTAATTAGCAGTTCAGATAATAGGTGATCTATAAATAGATCACTGGCCGCTTCTGTTAATAAAAGAGCCATAATAATTAAATAAAATAAAGTTAATAAAAGAGCCATTAATAAATGGGAGCTCCGAGACCTTATTCAAAAGAGGAACGCTGCCAGGAGGTAGTTTCAGAGATCCCGAAACCGTCCTGATAAAACTATCTTCAATCGTCTCTGTGACGCAGTCAAGTCTCGCACTAATTATTATGCACAACTCCGCTGGACTGGATATCTTGAAACACTTTCCAGGGAGGACAACTCTATCTGGAAAGCAGTTAAAAGGCACAAGAAATGCCACAACAACATTCCGTCCCTTAACGGCCCTAGCAGGATCTACTACACTGAAACTGAGAAGGCTGAATGTTTCGCAGATCAATTGGAATCTCAGTTTCGCATAAACAACATCCAAGATTCCAACACTGAACGATTAATTACGAACTTTCACAACACATACATGACAAGCCCACACACAAACCACACTATTTCAGTCATCCCCTCAGAGGTCTATGCTTATGTCAAAAAGCTCAAGAACAGTAAAAGTCCAGGACTGGATACCATCAACAACAGGATGATCAAGAGGTTCCCTGTTAAAATCATGTTCTATCTGACCAAGATCCTGAATGTTATTCTTCAGTGGCAGCATTTTCCTGAGATATGGAAAACTGCCAAGATCACACCAATCCTGAAAGCCAAAAAGCCTGCTTCGAGTCCAGACTCCTACAGGCCCATAAGCCTGCTATCATCACTTAGCAAGATTCTGGAGGCGGTGCTGCTTAGAAGAATAAATGACTACCTGGAACATAACGGGATTATTATACCATATCAGTTTGGGTTCCGGCGACATCATTCGACTGTTAATCAACTGTACAGAGTTGTTGAATTCATCACTGAAGGAGCACAGCAGAAAAAAGTCACTGGAGGGCTTTTCCTTGACATAGCTAAGGCCTTTGACCGGGTGTGGTTGGAAGCACTTATATACAAACTCCACAACCTGGGCTTCCCAGGTTACATCATAAACACAGTTAATTCCTACCTAACAGGTAGACACTTTGTCGTTCAACTTGCAAACACACTTTCGACACGTAGGAAAATCCTTGCAGGCGTCCCCCAGGGGTCCCTGCTTGGCCCTACACTTTTCAACATATATGTGAACGACATTCCTGTTACAGACAACACAACACTCGCAATGTATGCTGACGACACTGCGATCCTCACTCAAAGTGCATTTCCCAGTCTAGCAATCCAACGGTTACAAGCTTACATAAACATACTCGAGACTTGGCTTGTTAAATGGAAAATAAAAGTTAATGTTGACAAAACTCAAGCGATACTGTTCACCAGAAGAAAGAAAATTAAAGGGAAGCTATCTCTTTATGGACAAGAAATCCCATGGGCCAAGCAAGTCCCTTACTTAGGGGTGATCCTCTGTAATACTCTGACATGGACCCCACACATCACATCTATTATTCAAAAGTTTCGAGTTGCTAAAATCACACTACACCCCTTAATTGCTCGAAACAGTGTACTTTCCATAGACAACAAGTTGCTCATTTACAAAACCGTGTTGCGTCCCATCTTATGTTATGCTTGCCCTGTGTGGGCTTACTCATGCAAAAGCTCCAGAAAAAGACTGCAAAGAGTGCAGAATCTTATACTCAGACAGATAACCAATGCTCCTTGGTATATTCGTAACAGCAAGATACATGAGGAGCTTAAAGTCGAGGAAATTTGTAAATTTTACTGCCGGCTTGCCCGCAAATTCTATGCAAATCTGCCCAATATTGAAAATCCAGTAATTCGTACTTATGACTATAATTTTAATGACAGTAATTGTAAAAGGCCCATGGCCATCTTAAATGTTAACGACTAGTGTACTTGTCAATTTTATCGTACTGTATGTTTTTGTATGTTTTGTATTTAGTATTTATCATGTTTCAGTCTTGCATATGTGTCTCTCGTATCGTTCCATAAGTCTGCATTTCCTTTTCTCTTTATTGTTTTTGTTTTGCTTGTATATGTCTTTTCCAGGTTAATGAGTATCTTATAATTCGAAACAACCTATCAATTCTACAAGGGGTAGGGCTGTTTTGCCCAGGCACCCTGGTGCTACACCACTCATAAGCCCATTAATAAAAGAGCCATCTGTTAATAAAAGCTGCCATCTGATCTTATGTTTAAAAAATCATGAATTTAATTAAAAAAATACGAGTTTCTTGCAAAATTAAGAGCAACTAAAAATATTTAAAAGAATAAAAAATCTTATTTTACTAATCTGTACTTCCTTAGTTACATTTTCATTGAGAAAATTTGCTTTATTTAAATGTGATATAGCGGAAAACATTTCACACAAAGTGTTACATCTCATTTTGTACAAAACATACGAGGCCTTCCCTGACATGTTTGAAATTGGCATCTTCTTTGGTGTTGTCTTTTGGTTATAATATGGTCTTTTCTAACTAAACACACAGAGTCTTTTGGTCTCAATAAAGTCACCGAAGGTCTTCCAGTGCTTTTCTTGGAATTTGTTCCCAGTTTGAGGTATGCGACCGCGATATATCTACAGATGTCTTTTATACTTTTCTCTTCAGAATTTGTTAAATTGAACAAAATATATATATTTACAACCAGCCATGCCAATGACTCTTGTAAATATTGGTCAGTGCCATTTTTTCCACGGATTTGAATTGCTTGTTTTTCTAAAACCCAGTCCTATTGGTCGACACCACCCATATTTTTGTTATATTGGGCTACAGGTTGCAAAATTTGGGATATTTCTTTCAAACCTTTTTGATACCTTGAAACTTGGGTTAGAGGCTCTATGCAATCAGAGTTTGTTACTGTAGTTACACACTTGTTACCCTTCCATTTAGCTGTAGTTTTTTGTTCCTTTCGTCGAAATGGTAGTCATAAGTACGACGATTTTTCTTTTCTAATATCTTATCAGGGAGAGAAGTAGTTCTGTTGTTTCTAATTGTACCAGTGGCTCTGAATCCTTGTGTTTTTAATTCAACCAGCAGATCATAAGAAGGATTAAAAAATCAGAAGAATTAAAAAAATTGTCAAAAAATATGATGTGGCTATTGGGATCAATTACTGGTTATAATACTTTTTTTCACCACTCGTGTTCCAAGCGGTTCTTTTGAAGTTTCATTGTTCTTTCAAGTGTTATAATTTCGAAGTTTCAGTAGCATTGTCAAAACGACTGCACCACAATATAAGTCAAAATTATAACAGTAGTCCTGTACTCCACACTTTGCTCAAAATTTATAGCCAAACCAAATAGGATTGCCTTTAAGAAATTGTTTAAAAAATGATGACCATAATATCTAATCATAATTTCATCATCAGACAGAAATTTATCAAAAATTCCAAATTTTTGAAAACTGTGATTAATATGCATGATTAATTTTCTTATTTTGAATGCCCAGTCTAATTTTTGCATTGCTGTATAATTATAGTTGGTCAAATGGATTAGAGATTTAATTTCTAAACATTTATTTTGAAACATTGCATTTTTTATTATCGGTACAATAAGATCTTCCTCTAACCAGTAATCATGTTCACTACGTAAATTTTCGCAGCCAGAGAAAATCAAAAAACTAATCAAACTCTTCAACTCATCAACTGTAACTGAAAACTCTGGTTTATTTTTCCACTCTTTTGCATATCTTTCTGTTTCATTAATTATAAATTCATAAAATTCAAGAGTTAAAAATTCTTCAAAAATTTCAAGTGGATTCATATTTTCTAAAATATTTTAAATGCTCTCAAGATTTTCACCAAACAAATTACCTCCTTTGTTAAAAGTAGAGTTACTTTTTGCCCAATTTGCTTTTGGGTCCATTTTTGGTTTTTTCAAGCAGTTTTTCGATAATTTCAGACTAACTTGTTTTTTATTTTCATTTTCATTACTTTTGCTAGATGTAGATAACTGTTGCTCCGTATTATTAGGTCCAAAATCATTTATGTTTTTGATTCATATTTTTCTTTTACTTCTATTTTTTCCATGGATAAATAAATTTTTATATTACCTGACAGATCTTTTACCAATGGACTAATCATTTCACCATCATTGAAGCACTCTCTGTCAGTTAACTCATCCACATCAGGCAGTAAAGCAATTATATCTGGCTCAATCTTCTCAGAAAACATGTATTATAATGCTTCTTCAGCACTATGAAACACTTTACGCCTGGACGTTCTGAAAAAAATGAAAAGGGAAAAAAACAGTATTAGTTATCACTAATGCCCAGCGATATATTTATAAATCAGCAAGTTTAAGCTAAAAATTTAATTATAAGAACAGTTGTTTTTCTAATCTAAATAATGCAGAACAATTAAAGAGGTATTGAAAATGTAGAACACATAAGAAAAGTATAACTTACTTTGAATTTTTTTTTCTGATTGGACACAAAATCCAAAGCTGTGCTCTGAAGCATCACTTGGCTAATTTCACACGTTATCTGCTGGACTGAACTGGAAAAGAATGTTTCAAAAGACCTTATAGGTTGTGGCTACTTGTGTAAGGAAATCAGCCAGTGACAAGAAGAAGTGATTAAAAGATATTGTTCTCAGTGGGCCTCCTCAACGTAGGTGATCTATAAATAGATCACTGATATGTAACTGGTTAACCCTTCGAGTGTTGGTGAGATTAAGCAGTTCTTCCTTCCCAAATATGTGCAGTATCTATTATAAATTTTTAATGTGAGCTCATTCATTTGCACTCACTGCAATGCATAACTGGAATGCGAGCTGAGCTCGTTCATGATTGCCAAAGGATTAAATAGATAGCCATCTAATACTTTACCTTATTTAATAATCAAACTAAGTAAAGGTAGATTCGTATGGCTTTAGGATCTTAAATTTTTACCTTTAAGTAATTGAACTATGCTCTTTATGGAGATGTGAATTTATTAAAAAAGGAAATTCAGTTAGATAATTAAATCTACTCTTTTTGTCTAAATTACTGTCCTTTAGATGGGCTCATTCTTTCAAAATTATTACAGTTAGAATTTCAGGATTTATATCAGTATTTCATGCAACTTTTTTTTAGCTTTGAAAATTATTTATTTTATTTATTTCTTAAATTTGCGTTAAATGCAATAATCTTTGCATTAAATGCAATGTATATCTTGGTGAAGCTAATATGAAATGTTTTTTCTTATTATGAAGCTGGCTGGCTCGGACTGATCCTGCTGATGTTGCTCGTGTGGAAAGTTTAACATTTATGTCTACTCCAAATAAAAGTGATACAGTTCCAACTCCAAAAGAAGGAGTGAAAGGAACCCTTGGGAATTGGATGTCTCCTGAGGATATGGAAAAAGCTTTTCGAGAACGCTTTCCGGGATGCATGAAAGGTGCTATCTATTTCTCAATATGAAAATTCAAATGATGGAAAAATTTTTGTGTTCTGATTTATTACACTGATAATTTTTTTAGGTGATGTTTAACCATGCTCAAAATTTTCAGGTTTTTTTTTATTGGGTACAGGTTTGTAAAATATCAGTGCACACTCTTTTTTTTTAAATGTGCATTTTAACAAAAAGTAATTTGCATAATTTTGTTTGAATGTTAGTTGAATAATGTGAATCATAAGAAATATTTGAAAAGCATTTTTGTCAGGGAAACTTATGGGAAGAAGAAATGAGATAACTATTTAAATGAGAAACCTTTTTTTCATAGAAGGTCAGCCTGATACTATATAATAGGATTTCAACTATGAAATATTTGAATTTACATTGAGCAACTTCAGGGCTAAATTATTTATGGACCTATATCAGTTTAAGTATTTAAGAATTTATAATTCAAATTTTTAATTGATGCTAATCATTGTTTCCAGCTTAGGAACATTTATAAAATACTTAAATTATATTTATTTTTAAAATTTTGTATATTTGATTTATTTCATTAATCAGTTGGTGTTTGTGAGATTAAGCAGTTCTTCCTTCCTAGTAATTCCTTCCTAGTCCTTATTAGTAATTCTGGTTATTACTAATAAGTAATTTGTCCATTGAATTATAACATTTTAAAAAAAATATGCTAAATACAAATTTTTGGATGTTTTTAATTTCTTTTAAATATTTTGGAATTATACCCTCCAAATCAAATAAATGAAAAATTTAGGATGAATTTATAGGTAATTATTTTATAGAATTTTGATTTATGAATGTGCTGTGCAAACAAATTCAGTAGAAAAAGAATTTTGGAAAATATACCTATCACATATAATTTTTTCCTCATATTTGTTATGCAGTGAATATAGTGACTTCTGTCTCTGAAAGTGAGTGACTTTTTTCATAATGCAAATATTAATCTTGAACATACTCTCTCCAAAGCAACCTCCACAGAAAACTGAAATTTCACCTCCACAGAAAAGTGAAATCTGAAACTATAGATGGTTATCTTAATTTGGTTATACTATATCATTTGTGTAACTGATTATTAATAAAGGGGAAATGCAAAATTAACAAAATTTTTAGAGAGAAATAAGAGAATTCAGTATTAACCTCTTAAGGATTGGTTAATTTTTATGAAAACTCTCATAGAAAAATTTTTTAAAAATTTGTTTAACAGTAATTGGGTTTCTAAGTGTAATAGATTAAAATTGCATAAGATCAAGAAGCACTGAATTATCAACAACTTTTTCTGGCTGTAATGAGTTTTTCATAATTTGAAATACCTTTTGAAGATTTCAGCCCAAGACTATTAAAGAGAAACAGCAATAACAGCCAATCAAATTAATAGAAAAAAGTAATGAGCAGGGTAAAAAGTAAGGGGCTGATAAACTGAGGTAACATTTTAATTCAGGTAGCTTATTGCTGCAACAACATTTGAAGTAATATATTGGTATGTTTACACTAAGAATAGTATTTACACTTCACTATAAAATTATATTTAGAGAAAATTTTTAAGCTGATCACATTAACTAGGTTAACTAGGTTTGTGTTTTTTCTCTTAAAAAATGCAGGATTTGAGATATATTTCAGAATAGAAGCTTTATTTGAATTATATTAGATTCCAACAGTTAAATATGGAGTGGTAAAAAAATGGAAAAGTAAAGCTTTGATTGTTGCCAGATTGAGCATGAAGGTAACATGTGGTTTTGCATAAAAGACAAGCATTATGTAAGAAGATGAAAACAATATTTAATTTTCCTGAATTATATAATGTCACATTTGGGTCATTAACAAATTAAAGCTAAAAACAGACAAATAAAACCTACATTAATAAGATTTGTAACCACCCTGGATCTTCACATAAATTTTACAGCAATAGCTTTTACTTTCAATAAGGTGATAAACCAGTGCAGATGCTAACAATGACTTTTCCTACATTAGGGTAGTTTTGAACTGTCTGATATTGGCTGGAGGGGTAAAATTGCAGAGATAGCATACAGGAGAGCATCCCAAAGACTTTCAATCGGATTAAGGTGGAGGGATACGATGGCCACTCTATATGAGAAATACCATTATGCTTCAGGTACTTGCTAACAATGTTGTCTCAATGAGGATGGGCATTATTATCCATTAGGAAGAAATCAGGATCAACTGCTGCCATGTAGGGTCTCACAGTGGGATGTTGGTCTTAATCCTATACCACATAACTGTCACAGAACCATCTTTAAATATGTGTGGCTGGGTACGATATCTCATTGAAATTCCAGTCCACACCATGATGTTACCTCCTCTAAATACATGATGTTTGTCGTGTTTTAGTCTGATTCCATGTGCCGCCTTCTATTCTGGCCCTTACACATTTATCATCATGATTCAAGTCAAACCTGGACTCATCCATGAACAGAACATTCTGCCTATCTGAGACAGTCCGATTGCGATTAACGAGATTGTCGTACCAAATGACGGCGTAACTATGCATGTAACATTTATAAAGGCTGCTTGTTGGTTCCACTTTTCTATGATAACAATATACTGATTTTCTGAAGTGATGTGGTATTAACTGTTGGTCGACTGGGCAGAAGTCTCCAGATTACTATTTGACTTGTTTGGAATTGTTTCCACATTTGCAAAATTGCAGCGTCAACAAAAAGAATGACATCTTTGATATACTGTCCTGCTTCAATTCGTCCAATAGCACAACAGCACTCACTATCTGCCGTATGCCATATGGATTCTTTCAGGTTTAGAAACATGGATATCATTAAAAGTTATCCAATGAAAGTTACAAACTCTTGATGTCAGCTTTTAAATGAAACTTCTCAAATCCTTCAGAGTGATGGCATCTTCAACGACTGCTTAATTAGTATATTTTGGACAGTCCGTTGTGATTGGCTGTAACGCATGGCATTTGCATAGTTCCATTTGTATCCGCAGCAGTTTTTAGCCATTTAAATTCAACTATGTTTTTAAAAATTGCTAATTTGGATTGCATGTTTAACTTTTGGAAGCCACTGCATTTTGAATGTAGTTAAATATTAATGTACAAAGTAAATATTTTTACAGGTAAAAAAGTCCTTTTTTTTTGGCTTCTTAGAAAATGTCTCAAATTTTGTCTTTTTTTATGATGCAAACATTTAAATAAAGTTTCAGGTATCCAAATATTGGTAATTTAGTTATTTTTTAATAGCTTTTAATTGTTTTTGAATAATAATTTTATGTTTTTATCAGGTAGGACAATGTATGTCATTCCATTTAGTATGGGTCCCATTGGCTCTCCATTGTCAAAGATTGGCATCCAGCTCACAGATTCTCCATATGTTGTTGCTTGCATGAGAATTATGACACGGATGGGTTCTACTGTTCTCAAAGTACTTGGCAATGAAGAATTTGTTAAATGCTTACATTCCGTGGGTCAACCACTTCCAATGAAAAGTAAGTTTTTAAATTCTTAGAAATTGTACAGGGTTACAATATTAAAAGTTGCATGCATTTATAAACTTTCAATGTTTATGTTGTATTGAGTAACTACCATACCACTTCCTCTTTAAAAGTTACTATAAAAGTTAGATATCTTTTGAAATGTCGATTGTAAGTGGATTTGTTTGCAGATGTGACTGATTAGCAGAGTTTTATGTTTTGAAGTTATGTTAATAGAAAAATTATATTGCGTACTAGTAAATACCGGTGCCAGTTTTTGCTGTTTACTATATGATATTTAAAATGACATTCTTCTTTAACTTTTCTAATTAAAATCTTTGATACTTGTCTGTTATTGAGGTGCCACTTAACATCAAACATAACCATTACTGCAAAATGCTTTAAGTTGGTGGCAACTCTAATGATTCCTAAGCTTCATGAAAAATATGAACTTGTAATAACACTAATGTGTCATATAATGTGCATAATATTTAATGTGTGCACTTCCGAATTTGAGCTTTTCTCACCATGTATGCAATGATTTGTTTTTGTCTAAAAAGTTTTGTCTAATCTATATGGGAAATGTATCTCTCTATATATGTGCATGTTTGAATTCTTGCCATATACACAAGAAATCTAAATATACTGTTTTTTGGGGATTGTTAAAGAACAACTGATTTGTACAAAATATTGTTTTCAGCTGCTTCACAGTTTTAGAAAGCTAAGTGTAAAAGTCTTAGTAGAGCAAGTCCTCTTATTTGTATAACAGGCAATATTCTTTATTCATTCCAAATTTAGGTTGTAGATACTGAAAGTAGTATTCTACATTTTGATCTTTCACAAAAAATACTGAGTGCAAAATGTTTTTAAGACATCATTTATAAGGTTTAATGCATACATGTCTAGAGCTAGTGCAAAGCGTTACTCAAATTATGACAATAGCCATGTCAAAACTGTTATGTTACAGCTAAAAGGCACTGTAGCTGTAGATAACATACACATCTCTAGTGGTGAAAAGGAATGCATATATATTTCTGACAAGATATCCGCAGACCTTGCAGTCACATACCAGCATTTGTGAATCTTCTAGAATGTGAATCTGTGTTTTATGGATTAAATTATATTAGCTTGTATGCACAAAGGTATTATATGTATTTTGCAAACAGCATGCCATTATCAAGAAAGATTACATTGCTATAATGTTTATATTCTGTAGGGTCAGCAAGGTGAGAGTAAGTATAAGGTATAGAGTGATATTCTCACATGGATCCCAATGCTGTATTAATAGTAAAATTCTGTACACCATCTAATGTGAAGCGAGAAGAGAACCCATTACCAAAATCCATGAAGCTGATCATTATGATTAAGAAGTAACAGTGTTTAGAAGCATTAAGCTTCATTCAGACAATAGTTTTAAAATCATTAGAGCTCTAAGCCAAGTTTCTTTGCTAAGCAATCAGTGCATGCTCTACCATAAAAACTGGTTTAAAGATTTTGCATTAAAATTCTTATTTTAGCTTTATTCTTATTTTACCGTATTATAAAACCATCAATCAAGCAAAGCAAACTTTGATCTACAGTTTTTGTAAGGCAGTTACACATTTACATATGTACAATTTTCCGTTCCCTAACTGGCTATTGCTTAAACCCTGTTTAACAGGTAACCCTGTTTAACAAGTACTTAATGATTTTTCTGCTTTGAACTTTCTTATGCCTTAAAGCTTTATGATGACAAAACCGTCATCTGAATGAAGCCTTTTGCACAATGGCTGAACAGTGTTTTGCATCTTTGATGTAGTTACCATTACACCTCAGCAGCCCTGCACAAAAATGCTGGGCTATGTTCATATCTTTCTCTTCGTAAACACTCATATAGGACAGCTGAAGTTTCTGAGATACCTGGAAGAGAGTATATTCAGCATGACTTGCATATTTGCTGTACTTAAACCTTATACAGCATGCCAGTTACCATTTTGGTAACTCTGTTGCATAAAGAAATCACTCTCTCCAAATTGTGCAGGAATTTGAAATTCCCTTGAGAAACAGATGGAGCAAAATGCTCCAAACTTTTCTCAGCAGTTTAATAGAGTGCACATAACAGAAGTCAAATATACATTAGTGCCTGTGGATTTTGCATGTTCAGTTGAAGAATTTGTATCTGTTATTTCTCAAACTTTTTTGGGGGGGAGGAGGGGGTATGTGAGGTATATGAAATTTCAATCAAATTGGAACACAATTGACGAAGTTATCAGTAAAAATAATAATAATAAAATAATTAATCAATAGAAAAAGGAGTTTCAATCTTGTATATCTGGTTACAAAGACATGTACAAGCATCTAGAGAGACAACAGTCGTCGCAAAAAATTATCGCCGACTGTGTGGTAACTGAAAAAAAGTCAACTCTATTTTTTGTATGTTTTTTATGCGGTCCCTATCCATCGCACAAAAACAGGTTCAAGTGTACTTTTATTAAATATGTGTTAAATTTAATTTTCAAAATTATTCTGAAAATTCCTTCTACTTCTTAGCAATTTTGAAGCAATGTACGCATATGTGAAAATTATCGATCTACCTTGGAAAGCAACATGATGAGAGAGAACATGTTCAGAATGTGAAATATGTCATATGTTTTATTTTGTATTAATTCTGTTCCAATCAGTTTGAATATATTTCAACTGTAACTTCTAATTTAATGGTTATAAATGAAGTACCGTGTGCATCATAAATTCATGCAAAGTTAAAAAATTCATAATAAAAGAAGAAATGCATGGAAGAATTTTCTGTTTGCACCAATATGGTCAGAAAGACATTGATTTTTCCCCCATATTTAAAAAAAAAAAAAAACAACTTTCCAGAAGTAACTGACAGAGGGTGCTCACACGTCATACTGAAATGTTGTATACAAATCAGGCTATCAATAAAACACTTGGCTGGAAACATATCTCGGGTGTTGGTGGTTAAATTGCTCTACAAGAATGGTGAATCCACAACTTTAACATTGAGAAAGTTTTGCACGGAGAAAGGTCTGAAGACGCAAAAAAGCGCTATTTCATTGAATGGAATATGGAATTTAGTACGATGTTTTAAGGAAACGGGGAGTTTGGAGGATCATCAATGAAGAGGCAGACTACCCTTGAGAGTGGACCGTGTCCATGTGGTACAAAGTGTCATGAAAGATATGGCAGCCAAGACATCAAAGGGGAGTAGCAGTGCTTGTGAAACTGAGAGAAGAACAGGGATTCCGGAAGTGTCGATTCGACGTATTCTGCATGGAATGTTGGATCTGTATCTGCAAAATCCAGCGACTTCACCAGTTATTACCGGCAGATACAGATGCAAGACAAAAGTTTGCTACATGCCATTCGACTGACTGTTACTGCCAAAATGCTGAAAAAGTTTGCTGAAAAATGCCATTCGACTGACTGTCGCTGCCATCGATAGCGACATGCTACACTCTGCTGTAATGAGTGTAGTGACACGCCTCATTTGCCTATTACCTTGTGGTGGCGGTAATGTTGAACATCTTTTACTATAAAATAAATGCATAGTGTCATGTTAATTGTGATATGTTTGATTGTCTCTTTCCGTTTGCATGATTTGAATATAATGTCTCAGTATGACGTGTGAGCGCCCGCTGTCGGTTATTTTTGGAAACTTTTTTTTTTTTTTTTTTTTAAAAAAAAATTTTTTTTTTTTTTAACATGGAAAAAAAAAATCCAATGTCTTCTGACCATATTGGCACAAACAGAAAATTTTTCTGTGCATTCCTTCTTTTATTACGAATTTTTAAACTTTGCACGAATTTATGACACACCTGGTATTTTAAAGCTGTTGTGAAAGATAGAATTATGATGGATAGAATTTTTGGGATATGAAGCATGTTACATATATTTTATTTTGTATTATTATTATTTATATTTTAGCAATAATTCCAGATAATGTGAATGTGAATAGAATAAAGTAGATTAAAAATATTAAAAAATAATGTTATGAGGGAGAAAGTTTTTAAAATTTTTGATATCATGCTATGTATATGTATCCTATTAACTGAGTGTCTATCATCTGCTGTCTACAGGAATGGTTTTTTATGCAAATAATAAATTAAGAAAATAGTACTGAAAATTTTATTCTGTTTTATTAGAACTTTTAACTTACTTCGTGTTTTTAAGCATGTACTTTGAAATTAGTAATTTGAATTAGAAATTTTGTTTATTTGCAGGCTTATATAATTTTAACAGGTTCTGAAATTAATTTTCTCCTTCTCCCAGTAATTATATTTCTGCTGAAATGTAGTGTAATATAAAAATTTTGCAAGCTGAATTAATTTCCATGTTTTGACAGTTAATTAAATAGAATTTTACTGTGCATTATTCATGCTTTTTTACTGCATATTGTGTAAATTACAACTGTATTGAATTCCCCCTTAGATGCCCCTGTAAACAACTGGGCATGTAATCCACAGAAAACAATCATTGCTCATATCCCAGCTAACAATGAAATTTGTTCCTTTGGAAGTGGTTATGGTGGAAATTCACTTCTTGGAAAAAAATGTTTTGCTTTGAGGATTGGATCTATTCTTGCCAAAAGAGAAGGATGGTTAGCTGAGCATATGCTGGTTTGTAATTTTTCATTATATGCATGTAACAACATTAGAAACATACCTGTGATAAATACTTCTGGTGTTTTTTCTGTTAACAGGGTGCCAGTCATGAAATTTGCTTCAAATCAACAAATATTGTAGTCTGTTTACATCACATCAGCAATATCATTGTTACAAATGAGCAGAAAGAATGAACATAGTCCAGTAATTTTCTGTGCTAGATTGTCAGTTGTATTTGTGTTGAAGTGCTGATAATCATGCTTTGCTGAATTTGTGCCCAGTTCTAAATTTATGCAATTCTCTCTCTCTTTGTTAAAGCAGAAACACATTGCTGAGAGAACAACAGTTTTGTTCTCCCTGTGTATGCAGTCTGTTTTCTCTTAAAAAGGTCAGAAAATTGCATGGCATTGCATATATTCAGCATTTTATGTATATAGCATTCATTATATAAAATATAGTTCCTCTCTTCATGAATCATAAATGAAAGCCTGTGTTTTCATTTTTGTTAGCTGAGCAACCTCTCATCATAGCAGACATGGACCTAGACCCTACCTTGGATAATCCACCGTTATTTTATGGTATATTAACCACTTCAACAACATATGATGCATAACTTTTTACACCATAATTGGACCTTGCTCAAGGTGCAAATTATAATGAATGATAGTGACTTAATTCAAGGTAGAATCCTTTCGTATGCCTGCCATGATAAGAAGTTCTCCAAGGGAAAAAAATCAGTAGTTCAGCATAAACTTAACGAAAGGAAGATGAGGAGATATTTCCAAGTAGCTGCTTAGTCTTGCACTACCAGGTAGATCCAAAACATGTGAGGATAGCTAAATTCTATGCATATCACAATAGAATAAAATCCTGCAACTGGGCAACAAAGTACCCTCTTTTCCAAAAAAGAAATATCAGTAGCTGAGCATAACGAGGTTTTTATCCTCCTACTTTTACTTCCTTTTGAATAATTAAGTTAGCAGTTATACATTTCAATCGAATAAAAAATTTCACTTGCCTACCAGAAAAAGTGAACTGAATTTAATTCCTTTCTGATCACATAGCTTGAAGTTATATGTCAAATTGGTGAGGAAACCTGTTAGCAAAAAATATGATGCAGTTCTTAAGCTGTTATCATGTTTATCTGGGAAGTATTAAATTAATTCTAAATTAATGCAACATTGTCACTTGTAGCTTTGATGGATTTGTGCAATTTCGATGCTGGTGAGCATAAAACTTTCAGTAAACTATGTGTTTGTAGAATGTACAGGGCAGTATAGTCATTCTGATTACTTCTTCTATTTACTGACATTGGTTGTTTAAATAAATTTTGTAAATGCAGTGGTCACATTTCTCATGTTCTGAAACAGTATAACTTAGTAAAATGCTTAAATTTGATGTAGCTGTGAGCCATTATTTTGAGTTAGAAAAAACTTTATAACTTTTAATTCTTCAATACAAATGAAAAACATGCCAAGTAAAACATAAAATTAGTAACACAACAATCTTGAGTTTGGCATAGATTTATGTCAAGATCTCAATTGATTTCGAGAGCAAGCAGGTACAGGTCCCTCTTCATCAAAAGCAAAGAAATCTACAAGACTGGAAAGCAGTGGGTGCACCAGTGGTATGAATTTGATTTCAGCACTAATGTTTATTGTAAACACTTTTCTGTTTGTTTACTGCCCCATATCAAGTCATGCTACCTGGCTAAGTAAAAAAAATAGCTTCCTTTTACTATTATGTATTTTGTGCTCTCAGAGAAGTTTGTTCTTCAAAATCTCTGCTTTCTAATGAACTCAGTTATTTGAGATCAGTTGCCATCGATTGAGGATATTATCCCTTGGTTGTTGATAAAGCATTTAACCATTTTTGGCATGGCACTTTTTAAAATTGGAATTTCGACCAAAAAAAAAAAAGGTAGGCAGTTTAATCAGGCCTAGAGAAGCACATAGGTTAAAATTTTATAAAGATAGCACTTACCGTTTTAATTCTGTGGGTGTGCCTGAAGTGTGTTTACTGAATGAATAGAGCTTCAAAAAGAGTGCTGAAATAAGCATTGCTGGGAAGCATGTAATAGAGCAAAAGATGTTACCTGTAATTAAAAAACACTAGATTCTGAATACCATAGTAGATTTAACATTACCCAAGGTATGCCACGGGAAGACTTGTTGCTCTACACCCCCCCCCAAAAAAGCTCTTCTTGGTTATGTGATAATTACATGCATATAATTGAAAAAAAAAAGTAGCTTGTGTGTGTGATATTTACATTTCATATTTACACTTTTGTCTGTTTTTTTTTTCTTTTTTATTCTTTTTCATGGTGGTACTTTTCGAAGAAAGTGACACCAACTTTGAAAAAGCACAACCCAACATCGCATGTTTTGCACTTGTACTGGGATCTGTGTCAGATTCACTATCTGAAGGCAATTCGTTTAGCACTTTCAGTGCCTCAGAAATGGTCAGCCCTGTCTGATCCTTTAATCAAAACTTCTTTGAACGAAAGCGAAAAAGGGTACTGCTTTAGTGAAAAACCAAACAGCTAACTGATAAAATTGCCCCTGACTTTCAGAAAATCACCCCAACCATTTCTTAGTTGATAAGCAAACTTCCCCTCCCCTTCCCCCCAAAAAAACAGGAAATAAAACACAGATGTGGAACCAACTTTTCTGTTGTGAATGAGCTCACCAGAAAGCTGCAGTGAAACAAAGATACAGTTGTTGGTCTGATCGTAGTATTTCAGTATCCCACTCTGGGCATACCTGATGTTTGCCGTTCAATTTTTGGCAAGATTTCGAGGTAAAAATTTAAAACTAATATAAAATAAAGAGATTTGCATACAGCCAAGAAAGTAACATAAAAATTTCTTTTCAAACAATTCGTTTTATACCCTAAAAAAAATTTGGAAGATTTTGAAAAATGAGGGTCTTCAAAAACTAAACATGACTAAAATATATGGACTGGTTTGTGTGTGGAGAGTAAAACTTTTAGTGAGTGCTGTGCCCTCACACTATGCCCAAAGGGTTGATTTTCTGCTTGGCCATTAAAAAAGACATTCCGCTATTAAAAATCACATTAATAACATGGTTGTGCTTTCATTACATTCTTCTTTTGGTTGTAAAATTGTTGGATTCTTCACAATTTCAATTTTCATTTTTTCTCCTATCGATAAAATCCATGGTTTGACTCTTAGATTCCTTTCTAACTTTACTTCTTGCGGAATTTATAGCACATTACGTTAGTGTGGTTTTAGCTATATTGGCCAAATTGAAAGATTGTTAAAATTTTATATCAAGGAACACGAAGCTTATGTCTGAAAATGTGAAATTAACAGATCTTTGACAGCTAGGAAATTTAATCATAATTTTGACTCTGGGTCTGCAAAAATCATTCCAAAACCTTCTTGAATTGATGAATAGGGTTTTCTTGAAGCTTGTTACATTCACAAACATTTATCTTGTTTAGGTAATAACTTTAAGACTAGTCCAGTTCTTCTTAACACTTTAAGATTCTATTAATGTAATTTTTAAATTTTAGTAATATTTTTGCCGATAGAAGCCGCTACCTTCTTGTTCTTTAAATATGACCGTAGCACCCACTGCTTTCCTGTCTTGCAGATTTCTTTACTTCTAATGAAGAGGGGTCTGTATCTGTTTGCCCTCAAAATCGATTGATCTACGCCGAACTGAAGGTTGTTGTGTTACTAATTTTATGTTTTATTTTCTTGTCTTTGGAATCAAGTATATAAAAAAATGAATTTATTTTTCAATATTAAGTAGCTAGTGTTGTAAGTTACAGATTTAATTTTATTCATAAATGTGTAACAAGTCTTGTACTTTTTATCTGTTATAAGTTTAATAATGAAATGATAAACTTACTTTGCAACAACAAACTTTGATAGTTAATTAACAACTTTATTTATTAGATTTTAGGTATTACTAATCCAAAAGGCCAGAAAAAATATGTAGTTGCTGCATTTCCAAGTGCCTGTGGAAAAACAAATTTAGCTATGATGAATCCTTCTTTACCTGGGTATAAAGTAGAATGTGTTGGTGATGATATTTGTTGGATGCGGTTTGATGAAAATGGGCAGTTGAGAGCTATTAATCCTGAATATGGTTTCTTTGGTGTTGCACCAGGTATAGTTTTTAATTATTGTGAAAGTTAAAACATAAATAAATAAAAAGCAGTGTTTTCTGTACTTTCTTTATGCTTGCAGTAAAATTTTAAGTTATATTTTCTTGCTCATATTTTTTTGTATTCCTATTTTAAATACTTCTAGCAGTATTTTATGTAAGGCATTCAAATCAATGTGTGGATTTTTGACTTAATGGAAATAAGTTAAACTGAAGATAAAATGGAAATGTCAGAATTCACCTGCAATGCAGAAGTTCTCTTTTCGTCACTTAACCTTTATGAATAAGCCTTATGAATATTAGAATCTTTTCTGACTTACAAAAGAATCTAAGGAGCATTTTCACTTTCACAATTTTACTTCCACGCTAGATTCCCCCCTTCCAGTGCTTGAAGAAAAGTATGACTAATTGTAAAAAAGCTTTTAGATTTATTGTAGTTTTGCTGGATACTTTTATTGTCTGCAAAGAACTGTATGTTAGAAACAAGTGTCCATCTAAACAGTTATGTATACTCTAGTATTTTAAACATTTTCTTTCAACCATAGAGATAGTAGATGATAAATTTTGACTTAGAGGCTAGAGCAGGTAAAGAGAAAACCTAAATATAGTGACTTGATGGGACAAATGATGATTATTTCTCTCCTGAATCTCTTATTATTGAGCTTCAGTTTAGAGCACTGTCATCCGTGCCACCATCTGTGTGTCTTAGTACAAAAACTAAGTAGCTTTTATTAAAAAATTAGTGTGTCCTTTTTTTCAACAATCTAGCACATAACTTTTCCTTTTACATATCATTATTCATAAAGAATTTTATTTAGAAAACTGTTTGATCTTGACAAATCTGAAGTAAAAGAATTGCATCGGAAAATAAAGTGAGGAAATTAGTTGTAAAGCTGTACATTATTTATATTAAGATTGCTTAAAAATAAATCTATACTGTATTTCCTCATGGACCCTCCCCTTTTTTTTACTAATTTAATCATACAAAAAATTGAGAGGAGGAAATTACGTGAATAATTTAATTTCCAGAGCATGCGGTTAGAGTAAGAACAGAGCAAGTGAAAAGTAGTCATGGATAAACTACTGTTAATTATTACAATATTGTTGCATGCTTATGGTTCATAATAGGTTGAATGCACATGGAACCGATGATAGCTTGATAATTTTTTTTATGAAAAGAAACACTTCACAGTTCTGGAACTTTCCGTAAAAATACTTTTACAGCTTTTCACAGTGCAACAGAATACAAGCAAAATATCTAGTACTTCTCAAAATTACTGAAAGACATCTATAATTGAATTACATTTAAGGGCTGGGTAGAGTTACAGTTGCATATAGAAATCAATTACATTTATTCATTTACAGTAGCCAATACAGACCAAAATGTCACCAAATGGTCGGCAAGTTTGGCGACAAAAATTAGCCGGCAAAACTATTGCCAGCTTGGCAATATCTTGCCAATTTACCGAGATAGCCATTTACTCAATGTTAAATAGACTTACTCTTACTTAACGATTCTAATAAACGATAATAACGATAATAAATAACGATTCTAATGAACTAAATTCTTACATAACGATATTTCTTCTTTGGAAGAAATTATCATTTCAATAAGACTACACAGTAATAGTAACATCACAATATCTAATAACCTTATTATTGAAGACTTAAAGCAGCAAGAAACGGTAATATTTATAAATTTGTAGGACTAGTTTAAAAAATATAGAACCCTTCTTCAGCTACAGAAGTGCAAAAATGCAATCTAATGACTCTTTATTTTTACTTCCCTGTAACATGTATCTCACCCTTAGGAAATTAAGCTAATTATCATCTTTCAAATACCTTACTGTAATTAATTTTTCTCTATAATCATATTAAAAAAATATCAATTTAATATTTATATTTTACATAAATATATATATATGCTACATTTAAGTATAAAATGTTTTTCATGTAAGTCAGACTGTATGTCGAATTTCATATTAAATGAATATATTTCTGTTAGGAACATCAATGAAAACAAATCCAAATGCAATGCTCACAATTCAGAAAAACACGATGTTCACTAACGTAGCAGAAACTAGTGATGGAGTTGGAAAGCCAGCTGCTCACCCAAATTCAAGGTGAGAAGTTTTTAAATATTTCGTTATCCTGAATGTTCTTTGTCTTATACTAAAGCCTCTGTATCTATCTAATAAAGAATTCTGTTTGTCGAATCAACAATCTGCCCACGAAAATTCCTTCTGAATTCTCAAGGCATAGTCCAATCACTGTCTCCCTCTCTCTCTCTCTTTTTTTTTATCCCCAGGAAAATATTAAACTCTACTTTCTTAGATACTATTTAAAATCTATTGTGAAAATAAAATCATATTGCTGTTGCACATGAAATTTTGCTGTCATATCTTAAGTTATAATACACATTTTTATAAAATTTCCTTGCAATACTATTAAGAAATAATATTTTGTTGCCAGGATCCTAATCTCTGAAATCGGAGGGTTTACTGCTAACAGAATGATTCAGTGTTTGCCATGCAAGCAGTTTTCAAGCACTAAGGAATTGTTTTTCTCAAAGTATTAATATATTTTAGTTGTTTCAGCTTGGGATTAAGAGCCTAGTAAGATTGACATGCAACTAAAATGAATGATATGGGATGAAACAGCATAGTTTATCACAGTTAGTAAAAGTGTAAACCCAATTCCAGGACAGCGACTTTGAAGTGAGCAATGTTGTTATTAAAATGATCTTCAGCTAATCTGCATGAGTGAAAGTATATTAGTGAGCCAATAATTGTTTAAGTGATATTTGCCTTGTGTAATTATTGGTAAAATGTCCTCAGAAGGGGAATATTATGGTGCTGTTTCATTTCCTAGCCCACACACATAACTCAAACATAATTGTTGTCATCAAGTTAAACTTGTTACTTAATCCATATGCCTTGACTTTATTAAAAAATCTGTTTCTCGACTGTTATTTGGATGCTGCATGTTTCAGAGAAAATGTTAACTTTAAAAAAGCTTTGTATTTATTTTGTATTTTTTTTTCTTGTTATGAGAAATTTCATTTAAATGAATCAGATGTCTTAAGCATTCATGACAAAGTAAATGCTGAAGCAGTAGAGATTGTTAGGTATAGAATTACTTGCCAGCAGTATTGTATTAGTGAAGAATTGTTACATATTGAAGTCACTAATCTGAAGGTTGTAACATGAATTTTCTATGAAGATAAAACATAGCAGTAGTGATTCATTTAGTGAAATTTTAAGTACAGCTGAAGGAAATTTCCCTGTAGAATAAGAGTAATTGTATTTCCTGTATTTTTTCCTAATAATCTTATTTTTATATTTTCCTTTCTTTATTTCTTTCTTCTTCTTCTTCTTCCTCTTTTTTTTTTTTAAAGGCTGTTTCATGCCTGCACAGTTTAAAGGAAAGAGAAAAGATAAAGTGTTGTTTTTTCACAAAAAATGCATTAAAAAGCTTTTTTCAGGGTTATAAAAATTGGAGGATGGGAAGAAAGAGAGAGAAATGAAGTATTGCTTTTCCCCATAGATGTATGTAAAGTGAACTTTTTAGGGTATAAAAGGAGGAGGAGAAGAAAGAACAATTGCTTAAGTTCAACACTTTTATAATTTGATAATATGATTTATAAATATATTTGCATATATTATTTAGTAACACAAATTTTTGGTTCTATAACATTTTGCTATTATTGTGTGACTCATACAAATTTCAGTACACAATAATCTATATTGCCAATAAATATGGTAATATTTTTTCAATAGTGCATTCAGTCATTTTTTTTCTATTTTTGAAATGTTAGTCCGATGAAGCTGTAGGACACATGAAGTCTGTTTCTTCTGACTGTTGTGTGTTGGTGTTTAAATGTGAATAGGGGTGTCATCCTCATAATTAAATGAAATTATTTTTGTTAAAGCTATTTACAGAGAATTTTTAGAGAGTTTTATTCTTTTGTTTTAAATTGCATTATTTGCTGGAACATTTCACTGGAAATAAAATCTGCAGAATTCTATGGCTGTCAGATTAGCATTTTGAATTAATGCTTTCTTTTCTATCACACATTGTCAAAAAGCTGTATTGCAAAGGCATATAAAATTTACATGTAGTACAGAGATATTTTTATTTGTAATACAAATGCTATTGTTATGAAGCTGAAGTATGTATCAACTATGCATGTTGATAAGTTTAGATGTAATTTCAATAGTTATATAAGTTTTTCTGATATTATGGTGCATTTTATCTTGCATAAATACCTTTAAAAATTAGGTGTGTTTCACAATTACTGTGGTTTGGATTCAAAACTCCCTCTAAACTAAAGAAATAAAAACAGTTAAGCTTCCATTTAAGGTGTGTCATCAGATATGTGATGATTTCAACAGTTTAGATGATGATAGTATGGGATAATAAAGGGAAAGATAATTCATAAAAATGGTTCTGCAGTAGACTTAATATTAAGAGGCAACTATCAAGAGCTCCAAAGAGTCATATTTTGATACTGAGCCAGAAGGAAGTGATAAATAACATTTTTATAAATGGGTACTATTGTTGTATGTCAATTGATCTGCTATTTATTGTAATAAAAGTACTACATATTTCTACATAATTTATTATATTTTTAAAGTATTCAATTAATTTATTTAACTTAATTTTAAAGTTAAATAAGACTGTTTTTAAAACCGAATGTAGTTTACTTCTTTCAGGGATTTGTGTATGATGTAGGGATATTTCTCAAATAGTCTTTTAGAAAATAACAAGTTTTTGGGTTTAATTTTGAAGAACAAAAGAACTTATTAACCTTAACAGTAATAGCTCTTATTCAATAATGTTTGTGGTTTAAAGTAAATGCAGAACTGCCAAATTCTTTTTGACATAAAATGACCAATGCCATTTAAATACAAATCTGGAAATTTATTATGATAAATGATTGAGTATTTCATGGTAAAATAATTACTGTAATATTTTTGTTATTCACTGAAAACAGACACTGAAATTAATGTGAAGGTGAATGTTTACTTATTAGATAATTCTATACCAGTATTTCTCAGCCCCATGCACTCCATACACTATTGCTAGAAGATCATTCCCCTTCTTTTCCAAAAACTAAAACAAATATATATATAACTTCATTTAAATTTAGATTATTTTTTAACTTTTTATATTAATTAAGCTACAGAAAGCATAAAAATGTTTATAAATACCCAAACTTGTATTTCATTTCCATACACTCTAACTAAATACTTACAGTTAAATAAAAGACTGATCGCATTTCTCTCCTGAAGCTGTGAAATTCCCCCCCCCCTCCAGTTGAGAACCTCTATTTTACACCTATTTTGAAGCAAATTGCTTTGATTAATATGCTTCCTTAAACATTTTAATAAATTTGAAATTTATTCCTGGTTAAAGTATCTAATACAGAAGAATTCCAGTATTCTGTGATTGCTTAATCCATGAATGCCTTTAGTCTACGCCCACTTCTGAATGTACGCAAACAGTTTTAGATTTTCAGAAAATATAGCTTGGCAAATTTAATCGCAATTTTTCTGACGGATATATGCAAGTAAACTTGTTAACGAAAAATGCGGTATATTTATAACTTATTTTGATTGAAGAACAGAATTTATTTTATTATCTATGCTTGTCTGAGCACTTCCTTTTTGTAGTAAGCACATACTTTGAGTTATTTTAATTTTTTTACATATAAAATAAGTTTTCATCTCAAAGTAAATAATATATGAAATAAATGTACTTCAAATGTCTTTTAATAACGATTTTAAATTTGTAGGTTAATTAATTTTGAAGTGAGGCAGGAATCAACAATTAATATATCTGCAACTTTTCAAATGCTGCTTTAAAATTTAAATGCAGCTTAGAGCATATGCATATATATATTTTTTATTTTGCATTCTGCATAACCTGTAGGCATGTTTTTACTGGCAGCAAATAAGGATAAATTCTCAAAAGTAGCACTTGTAAAGATTTTTAGGTGTATTCACGGTATAATGTACACCCTTTTCTTAACAAAGAAACCTAAAAGTTACATGTGTGATGCTCTTATCTTTTGAAGCCATTCATCTGAAGATTTCTCCCAGACTTCAAACAATGTTATACTGAATTGGCAAGTGATAAGGTGAACAATGTGTGTGGTAGGGAAATAATTCTGCAAAGAGGGTGAATTGTATGCAATGCAGGTGTGCACAACAATGCTATTTTGGGGTTTCGAAAAAACGGGTACGTAAATTAGGGTAAGAATGCACCTCTTACCAGGATTAATTTAAAGAATAATCAGCGCTGTGTTCTCGTTCTGTATTCACTACAAGCTGTGATTTTGAAGTGAGCATCGAAGGCTTTAGTAAACTGTATTTGCTTTAGTTGAAATACAGTTGATCTTGTGCTTCTTTTAAAAGTAAATATGGCTCCTACAAATGAAATAAACACAGTGCTGGTTTCAAATAGAGTCACTCAATTATGAAAGAAAACAGAAATCGTGCTGCAGCAAAGATGTTTGGTGTTGGTGAAAGTTCCATATGTGAGTGAAAGAAAAATGAGATCATGACGATCACTATGCCAAAAGATAAATGTGCTTTGCATAAAGGAGTGATGAAATGTCCTGTCCTAGAGTAAATTGTAGTGAACTTGATTCTAGAAAAATACCACCGTGGATTAATTGTAACAAGAAGCAACATATTATTTATTTGCCTTAAAGCGAGGAAAAAGAATGCAATGAAAGTTAAAGCAGTTTTGAGTTGGTGTAGTCAGTTTATGGCATGGAATAGTTAAGTTCTAGGGAGGAAAAAGTTTCTTAAAGTATGCTATTGACTCACAAAGGCACGAAAAATGATTTACTGTCAATATTGAGAATACAGATGAAACTTTCAGCAATGTTAAAAATGGTTCAGATAAAAACAACAGATTACAGAAGATCTCACCTCACTTTAGTGCTTTCCTGCTTAGCAGACAGTATGCAGTTAATACTCATGGTTAGTTTTAAAAGAAAGGTGAGGTGGAAATGTAATTTCCCAAATAGTGTTTTCATTCATGTTCATGAGAAAGGATGGATGGACGGAAATGGTGTGAAATTATGGATAAAAAATGTTTTGCAAAAGTGTTCTATTGCCTTAAAGAATCCAGAGAGTCTTTTAGTTTGGGAGATGTTTAGATCCCATCTAATGGATAATACGAAGAAATTGTTAAAGGAGTGTAATACAGACATGGTAGTTATTCCAGGTGGTTTAACACCATTAATTCAGCTTTTAGATGTGTGTGTCCATAAACCATTCAAAGAAAATTTAAAACAACAATGAAATACATGGATATTAGAAGGCAAATAATTATTTATTAAAGGATACCAAATGCATCATGCCAGTGTAGGAATAGTGTATTAGTGGATAATAAAAGCATGGAATGAATTCAATCCCAACATAATTCAAAACTCATTTTAAAAATGTAGTATATCTGATAGTCCAGATGGAATGGAAGATAATTATTTAATGATCAGAGTAACAGTGATGATGAAGATGAGACAGAATCTGATTATGTACCTGAAGATGAATGCAAAGAACTTTTTTATGCTATCCACTAATGAAAATTTTTAAGTTCATAAGGTGCCCCATTCCTTCTAAATAAACAGCAGTTAGGTGCATGTAGAAATCTAATTTTTGCATTTCATTTTTTCTTATTTGTAAATCTATCACTTTTATATCTGCCATAGAATGCACACCTGTAATTTGAATCTCATTTTTTTGTATTAAAAGTGTACGTTATATGCTGGAATATATGGTAATGAAAAATTTTAATTCTAGCTTTTTTTGTCAATCCAGTTCTGCATGCACAGAAGGCAATGGGAGATACAGTGGATGGATTAAATATAGGGAATTCCTTACAGTAGATATTTGTTAACAATGTGTTTATTTATTAAAATATTTTCTCTCTCTCTCTCGGAGCATAAAATTACTTCAAAAGTAATTTCATTGGTGCACATACAGATTTTTTTATGTAAAATTCTTTGATGCATTTTTACAAAAAGATGCTTTGTTTCTTCAAGTAACGTCCCTATTTTATCTCTTCACTGCATTTTCCCCTTGTACTTACTTTTACTTTATTATATAAAAAAATATAATTATACACTTCAGAAAAATAATAGCTTTGTATTCAATAAATCTTAATTAAATAATTAAGATGTGTGTGTATTTTAATTAGTTGTTCATAAACAATCCTTATTATATATAAAAACTAGAAAGGAAAAAATGTAACCAAAACTTAGAAAGACGTGACTTTCTAATCTGCAAAATTGATGCTGCAATTTTGATAAATGAATATGTGTATCTGAATATATAAAGACAGCTATGAATGTTTATTATTAAACTGTTATCAATTCTTTGACTTTTGAACAATAATTATCTAAGAATATTATTTTACCCTGAGTACAGTATGTGTAAATCATACTTTAATGACTGCGTCTTTATGAAACCTCAGAATTAGTTAAATTTGATTTTATGCTTTATTTAACTAAAAAGCACACAATATATAATTTACAGTTATGTATTTTAAAATATTTGATTTTTACTTGAATAGAGTAAGTAGATACTCACATTGCTTAGAGACAATTATAATATAACACCACAGACAGTTATAAAAATTAAGAAATTATAGTTTGATTGCTTATAACTGGAGTAAATAGTGAAGTAAGATTGAGAAAACAGTAAAATTTGTGTTTTAAAATTTAATAAAATTTAAACTCTTTCATTTTAAACAACCCATTAATCCTTTTCATCTTTCTGTACAGTATTAAACTCTTTATATATAAAAAATATGATGGGAGTGTTATATATACCTTTTTTTACCAGTGAAATAATGTACAGAATATTAAACAAATAGTGTTTTTCTAAGCTTACAGCAATAGGGCTGAGATATATGCATTTGAAATTGAAATAAAATTACTTTTTAAGTGCTAACATTTATTGTTAGGTTAATTTTTTAATAACTGATATTATACTTTTAGGTTTTGTTGTCCTGCTAAGCAATGCCCAATTATGGATCCAGCATGGGAAGATCCTAATGGTGTTCCAGTCAGCGCTATTATATTTGGTGGCCGAAGACCTAAAGGTACATAATGTAAAAAGTATATGTCTGCTTTTTAACAACATGTTTATGTATAATTATTTCTATAATATTAATATATCTTTCTTGCTATATATTTTTTCTGTGATGTAGTTAACTTTGTTACAGAGAATATTTATTGAATTCCATAACTGCATAATCATTTAGTTTCTTGTTCATAGTACTTTTATGGAAACAATCAAGGTAATAAAATTAATACATCATTCTAAAAAAATATCTGAAACATTTGATTTCATTCATGAAAAGCATTTTACTCATTATTTAAACAATTATAAAGAAAGAGAAAGAATATGTAGTAGCAATTGTTTTGTGTGTATTGCAGTATGTAAGCCCGAATTAAAAACTGTTCTAATCAAATGTTTAGAATGAAGTTTATCTCAAATTATCAAAGAATTTAATAATGATTTGAAATTTTTCCTGAGAACTTAAGCATTAAAAAATGGTTATTTTAATCTATAACCGAAAGTAAAGAGCTGAGCTGATTAAAAATTTCAGAAATTAGAAATTTTCAAGTTCATGCATTAAATATCGATTATAATCCTGTGTTGTGCTGATGATAAACTGTGCAGGTGTTGAAAGATAATTGTAGGTAAGAAATAGTAAACTACCATTTTAACGTTTTAGTATTAAATCTGGATTTTTCAAAATTATTGCATTTTTGTAATGAGGTTTTGTAATTTTTTTTAATAGGTGTTCCTTTGGTTTATGAAGCATTTAACTGGAGGCATGGTGTTTTTATTGGTGCTGCCATGAGATCTGAGGCTACAGCTGCAGCTGAACATAAAGGTGATTAATTAATTGCCAATTAATATTAATTTCTGAATTTTTCTATTGGTATATACGTGTTTAATTACATGTTATATTTAGTATGTTGGTTTTTTTTGATTCATTAATTGCTAATTATATATTTTGCATTTATAATAAACATAAAATTTATGAACAAATGGTAAACAAGTGTCAATTGCTGAAATAGTAATCAATATTTTAATAATTGAAAATAGGAATTAAAATAAATTAATATTTTGATTATCAAGTTGCATAAAATATGCATGTTCAAAGTAAATAAATAGTAAATAATAGTAATAATAAAATAATAGTAAAAGTAAATAAAAGTAACAATTAACAAAAAGTGTAATTTTGAAATAATTAGAGATATACAAAAATATCCCACAGGAAAACTTCTGCAAAATACAATATTTCATTTACAAATTTAATATTTGTTTCATATTTATGTACGAAATGAAAATAAGAGTGCCTAAATACAACATTAAGCATAAATCCTTTCATTGCTGTAAAATAAAAAGATAAATTCTAAAGCTTAGATAATTGTTGCATTATAAAGATTTTCCCGAAAACTTGTTTTTAAACAATATATCTTTTTTACTTGAGAGAGATATGCATTTGCCAATGAATATTGTTTGTATCTAGAGAATATATGGAAACATTATCTTCATTTTGAGTAGAAAATATTAATTGCAGTTTTTATAGTTAAGTAATCTGTATAATTATTTTTTATCAGTTAAATGTAAAATTTAAGTATATTAATTATATTATAGCGAAATTGAATCATTTCAACATGATGTTTTAAAGTATAACTGTCAACATTTGTGCCTGCTGTTAAAGAATTTGTTCCTTGTAAAATATTCCTTGAAATTGTCTTTTTGTTATCTTTGCTGAAAATTACATTTTTGTATTTGCAGACAAAGTTCCTTTTGTGGTCTGTTGTTAAGTCTCAAGTGCTAAAAATTAAGTTTGTATTTTAAAAGAAATTGTAGTAGATTTTGTGTTAAAGAGAATTATTAAATTCCTCTTAAAATTATATCATTAACAACATAAAGTAATTATCTGTAATCAAGCATTATTTTTATTGTAAAACGTCGTCATTACTGTCTTTTACATATAGTAGTAGTAAAATGTTATAAAAAGAGGTTTTCGGTGTTGACTGAGTTTGCAGTTGTTTTTTAAATAGAGCTAGGAACTGTTACTTTAAATAATTTTTCGCCAGACTATGCACAAAAGGCAACATCCGTTTTTAGAATGGTGTCGTACTAAGAATTCTGTACAAGAGTAATCAATTAATAGAATTTAAAAAGTAAGAAAAATTGTTAGCAAGAAATTATTTTACACTACCATGGACATATCATTCATTTACCTCAGTGAGTATTTTCATTGCATGAAAGATAAAGCATTTATTCTGGATGTGCCCAGACGTCACCCATTTTTAGATTATTGCTATTCAGCAAAATGTTAAATCTTTAATTTGTTTTTCACATTTAACCAGTTTGTCCTGATGTAATGAAGTGAGTAATTTAAAGCAATAAGCACATTTCTTAATAATTTAAATCTTTATTTTTAATAATATATGTAATCATTATTAATCAAAATATATTATTATAATTGATAAGAGATATTTAAAATGCTATATGTTTTGCGTTTGGTAGAGAATCATTTGTTGTTTAAGTTACCTTTGTAGCATTTTAACATTTTGGGCCTTTAATTTTGTTCAATTTCATGTTTGCTGGACATCAATTTTTACTTTATTGTTATCTATCATAATTATTTTGCTTTTGCCCTTCACTGTAAACAAAATACATTAATTAAAAAAACTGACCATTCTGAATTATTATTTATGGACTTTATATTAAGGTTCTGAAATAATACATAGCTTAAAAAAACATTGCTTTCAAAATTAAAATTTTTTTAAAAATTTATTATATGGTTTAGTTATGTAAGTTTACTCAAAATATGTGAGACAAAAAAGAATGTGAAGTAAAAAAGAAATTAGAAATGTTGAATGTTAAATAACATTTCAAGGAATTTATATAGTAAACTTAGTTTTAAGTGATAAGGCAAATTATTATGCTTTCTATATGATGTTTTTTAAAACTGCTTCATTAGAATGAAATTTAAATACTTTGAATTTTTTTTTAATGTAATATTTTTCTGCTTCCTAGTTTGTAATCTGTAAGACTTAAAAATGGTAATGTGTTATGTTTACATAAAGTGGAATATGGAAATGTTAAATAGACTTCTTTACTCATTAATACTTAATATGTCTTATAACATGAAAGTATTTTCTAAATAACATATACATTTTAATATTCCAAACTAAGTGTAAACTAACTTTTTTGTTTAATTTTATAGAAAAGTACCTTCTTCCTGTTTGTTATTCTAGCATATTATATTTTATAGTTAAATGTATTTGAAAAGTGTTTATTTATAAAATTTCAAGATTAATTTATTTATCTCTT
>KK122188.1:187167-206521 GCA_000611955.2 Stegodyphus mimosarum
AGTCAAATAAGTGTATATATATATATATACTTATTCTACTTAAATGTCCTTTCCTGCCCTTTATTTTCGCAATCGTTGGTCGTCATAGTACTTCTAATTATAGAAATGCTTTAAATCACGAAAATATTCATGTTTTCACAATGCCAAACTGTAAAAAAATTTTTTTTGGACAGATAATGAAATCTAACTTTTAATGCTGTCTGCTGGTTCCCTATACTTATATTTTTGAAAATTTTAAATGAGTTATGAAAAAATGAAATTAGAAGTTTAACTCCTGTACTATAAAAATTGACTGAGGTATTTACTTTTAAAGTTTGCAATTTTTGATGCCATTTTCAACTTGCCTTGAGGGATCGGGTGATTAAATTAGAATAACTGGACGAAACAAGTTTAAATGTAGTACAGCAAAAATATATATACAGTTTAACAAGCCCCTCAAGGACGTTAAATGTGGAGTCCACATCAGATCTTTTACTCTTACTACACTAATGTGAACTACATTGACTCATACTAGTTTACTCGTGCAGTTTACTAGTTAAAAAATTTTAAGATAGTTTAATGTGTATTCCTTAAATTTTATTGTAAAACGAATTGCAGTTTAACCTCATGATATGGCAGTTAAGGTATTTAATTATCTTTCGTTTAGAACACCTTAAGCTCACTCAATTAAACAATAATCAAGCTCAGATAGAACAATCCGTTTTTTATGCAAGCATTTATTTTTCCTGCATCTTCAAAAATACAGGGTGGTGTAGGGCCATCTTTTTGGGTGTGTGTGTGTGTGTGTATGCGTAGGGGAAAACTAGGTAATCTAAATCTTAAAACATATTCAATATTAATATAAAATTTTTATACACTATTCAATATTTATATAAAATGCTATATTATAAGATAGTATATTATTAGCTTTTTCCCTCGTTTTAGAAAAGCAAAAAATTGTACTAATTGTATACATATGTTTCTTTTTTCACATTTTAATATTACATTTAATCGATGAATTCCACCCCTTATTTAAAAACTCGAAAAGTATTATTTTGCTAGATAATTTTTTTTCTTTATTTCAACGCATTATTTCAATAAAAAAAATTGCGTTATTGCAAAAGTTATAAAAGTGTTGATACAACAAAAATGATAAAAGCGTTTTTCCAACAGATTTTTCAGTTTTGCGCCGGTTTGCTGCTCAAGAATTGTCAGACCAGAATTTGCTATTTAGAATTTATTCAGAACGTTATTTCTAGCTTTTGATTCGATATATTTTGAGCTTTTTGTTCTACGAAAGGCATGTACTAGGAAGTAATACATTTTAAATTAAGCTTCAAAAGTTTAGCTGCGAAGTTTCGTTTATTTTCTGAAATTATGTGAATTAATGAAGGAATTACATACCAGGTAAAAGCGATATTGCACCATCTTTACACGTGATAATGACTGGAAGCCATCTTTCTACTCCCTTCTCAGATCGCGTCACTGCGAAATTCCTTAACGACTGAAATGAGCTGAAGTGAATCAGCCGAGATAATTCGTAGACTTGAGGTGGAGCTAGAAATACCGCATTCGTAGAGTGTTCTTCTAGCATTTCCTGAGGTGTGCACCACTGGAAAGAAATAAGACACATTACTTATCAATATAAGTGTGCTCTTGTAATTTCACTTAATATTTGTAATGAAATTTAAATAATATAATACAGATGGACAAGAGACGAATTATATTAAAATTAAATACAAAATAGCAGTATGTTTAAAAGCTTAAACTATTTTTACTAGTCCTCAGATTTCCTCTTATAACTTCAATCATTTTATATAACTACGTATCGATTTGTGACTCGATCATCGATAACCAATCATGGATAGCCGATATAGATCATCGATAGCCATCACAGTATTTCCAATACATTTGCAAAGTTCAGAAATCTTCTTGGCATTCATAAACTTTGGATAGACTGGCAGCGAAGTATCGCTAAGTAATAACTGAAAGTTTAGAACAGTGTAAAAGACGTTTATTTAGAATTAATAAGAACAGAAGTAACACTTTGTGCTTACAAGTCAGCCAGCCACTTGTGACTAGATAACTTAAAGTAAGTCAAATGTGAAATTTAATTTCAGATAAGCTAGTAGCCGAAGGCAACGCAAATCAGTTTAAAGCGAAATTGAATTAAAACTTAACCGGCGTAAAATCCAGCTATTGCGAATTATAATGCAAGGCCGAAGACTGCAAATCTTACTTTACGTAGCAACATAGTAACGTGGCCTCGAAAGTCTGAACACGCTCTGTTTTGCAATCTAAAATCCTCACCTTAAATATACGCGAACTAGTTTGCATTCTGGCGAAAAAATGGTTGGGGGAAATTACAGTAAAGATCCAAAACATAAAGTAGTTGGCTAATTAATATAAAGGAACCTCATAGATTCAGATGGAATTATGATTTTTTTTTTTGCATAGGAACTGACTATTGAAATATAATATATTTTCAAGGTTCCCTTTAGATTATTCCTTATTAATTAAACCTTAATCATCCATGACTGCTTACTTAAATCACGAAACTGTCCAACAGCTTTTATGAGATTTAAAAATTGCTATAAGAATTAAAATTTTTATCTAATATAATGATTGTTATGAATAAAATAAACACTTATAGTATTTAATATTATATAAACATTCATGCTTGATGACTGATTCTATGCAGTGGATTCTAGAAGAAAGACGGAAACGCAAAACTGGCGAATAAATAGCCTCCAGACGTTTCATTCTTAGGTCCAAGGTACGAATCGCCGCCCAAGCAGTATAGTGGTTAGCGTCGCTGACTGCCGGGCCGAAGGGCTCGGTTCGAATCCCGGAGAAGACATGGATGTTTGTAAATGCATAGCGTCAGTGTAGCATGGCGGCACTCTAAATATGCGGCGAGCCGAAAGTCCTCTCGTGTGGTTTGGTGGAAGGGGAGAGGGGTGGAAGACCCTCGGACTCGTCCCGACCGGTGCTCTCGCTGAGATTCGAACCCTAGACCTCTCAAATACGCATCGATTATGCTCCTAATGGCACAATGAAGGCATGCGGAAAAGAGGGAGAAACTACTATAAGCTACAACATATCAGTTTTTAGGCTCCTATAAACATTAACGGGCGTAGAATTGCTGATCATAAATAAGAACATTACGCAGCTTGCACAGTATATATATAACATATGAAGCATATATGGGTATATGAAGTGGCACGTGGAGTCTCGTAACACCATATATGGGATATCAAAAAATCCACGAACCTTGTAAAGATGTTATATTAGGAAACTCTGATTTAGTATCAAAATATTGCAAGGAATCTTATTTCTTGTAATTATTATTTATTTTAAAATTATCATCAATATTATTATTTTTATTATTACTATTAATATTATTATTATAACTAATTATTTTTAATCATTCAGTTATTTTTAAAAGCTATATGCTCCCCCTTAAATAGTTATTGTTTTCTACTTTTAATTTTGTACTGTATACATGATAGCTAGTATCAGATCTTTTGACTATGTGATCATCGTAACTCTAGGAGTATTCTTAGATTCTGTTTCCTTGTAGTATTTAAGTGCTACGTTAGAGTATCCAAATACTACAAGAAAATACAGTAAATTATTATTTTTGTTACCGTTATTAATATTATTATAGATACTACTATTAAAATTAATGCTATTAATTATTATTAATATTCTTATATGCTGCATATTCGTCATCCAAATATTTACTTTCTTTTTTCCATATAATTAGTTTTGAATCATTATAGAAGTGACATATGTCAGCTGTAACCATAACTTATTCTGTGATTTTGCCAAGAATTATTTTTCCTGCAGTATTTAAATGTTCTGTTGAGAAGTTCACATTGCTGTCTAAGAACTTACTTTCTTCCATACTTTTCCGAGCCTTTCTTCAATCCTACTCTAGACAGCAGACAAGTTACAGAAGTCATCTTTGGTCCAGCATTTTGTTTAGGATAATGCGACTAAAAGCTAAGTGAGTCAAGCACCCTTTTAATGGTACATAGTTTACTAAGCGCTTAGAACATTCGATTGCTTATCAGAATAGCATGTGCTACTTATTATTTTATTACTATCCCTTTTTCATTACATATAAGATATTTTACCATCACATTAATTGCGTCGTTTTTATAAAATTATCAGTGGCAGCAAAATTTTGAAATCTTAAGGGTAAGTGATAAGAGGCATAATAATACGGCGAAAGAACAGATGAACGCCCACTCTTCCTATAATTTATTTTTGGCGGAAATAAAGATCAAAATATTCCTGACTGCAGTTTTGTTGGAATTAGTCCAACATTGGCAGTGTTGTTACAATAGGTACAAGAGAAATTACAGCGCTTTGCGTGAAAGTTGGAGGAATATGAGGTTCAAACGAAGGAAGGTGGACTACAGAGCAAGTTTTTCCATGCCTTTGATAGGAATGGAAGGAAAGCTACATCATTTTTGTGTAAAAATGATTTCCGAAGAGCCGCCCAGAAGGAAAAGTGGTCAGTAACTCTGACTGCCATCGCGAAGGGCCCGGGTTTTAATGCCGAAGAAGGCATGGATGCAGTTTGTCTGATCCTTCGTAGGAGACAATGGTGGTCCACTTATTAGGTGCTTCCATAAAAAACAGACCGCCACCTACAGACTATAAACGGCTAGAACCTGCCATTGAAAAAAAAAAGATTTGCAAAATCCAAATTGAGAAACAAATTAGCGAGAACAATTCTATTGATTATTCCAGCATTTAATTGTGTAGTTAGATTCAGTTTAATGACATCAAGTCACGATCCTGTCTTCAGTTTTTCAAAGAAATTGCTTCGAATTCATACCTGATTATGCTGCGATATATTCTAAAATTTCTGTTACAGTAAATTAATTCAAAGTCTTTTTCAAAGTTTTTAAAACACTGGTCTTAAGCTTTTTTCTGTCATTTAGAAAAATGTGGTAAGAGTTAAATTGACATGAACGGCTTAGTATTAATAATAGAAGCAAAAATGCACCCTTGGACTGGAAGAATTATTGAAATATATCCAGGTGCCAATGGGAATGTTCGGGTGGAAAAGCAAAAGACTTCCACTGGCAAACTCAAATTCTCTACTACAAAACTACTCTGTTGCTGATACTTTATGGCACCTGATTTTATTTGTTTACACACTTGTAAACAAATAAAATCAGTTATTATAAGTTACGTTACACTACGTTAATCAGTTATTATAAGTTACGTTACACTACGTATATACGTAGAGTAACGTAACTTAACCAAATGCCCTAAAAATAGAAAAAACTAGATTATTGCCATTTTTAACACACGAGAACAACATACGCTTCTATCAGAATTTATTTTAAATTTATGATAAATTCTGTTTTAAACAGTAAATAATCTCTTCGAAGATCAAGAAAATACGTATCAACACCAAAAGCTTTCAAATGAAATACTTGCATACAAAGCAGTAAACAATGAATTAGACTGATCCATAATTTCCCGGCTCGAAGAGATCAGTTTTTTTTATTCTTATAGGTTAGTAATTGTGCATTTTTTGATTTAAAACTGAATGAATCACATTTTCTTTTGTGGTTCTAGATAAGGTTTTTATACCTTTAGTTAATCTGTATGCAATAGTTGTAGAATTATTAACAGTTTAAAAGTTGTTTAAGTGCTACTTAGTCTAACGCAGCCGCCATTTGTTTACACTTGAAACCATTAGTAGAACAGTGAATTTAGTAAATTTGTGCACCAACTTCAGTGACTTTTTGCTGTGTGGGACCAAAAGTAAACTTTCAATGTTGTGCACCGAAAATGTTGTCTTCCTGCCCGTTGGCCGAATTGCTTGTTTTTGCGTAGAAACGAAATTAATGATGTAACAACATACTTTTAAGATTCAATAGGTGATTTATTTTTTGTCATTTTTAACAGAATTTTTTTTTTATTATTAATTTACGAAATTTAAATAATATTCAATAAATACGAACTTTTTTTAAACACTTAGCATCTTTCAGTCTTAAATCGCTTCTGTCAAGAAATTTTGAAGCATTCTGATGACGTAATCTATGAAGTAATGTTCTTAAATTAGTACATAACTCTCATAAGGAAAACGTATGTTTCAGTCTAGAGTACTTCCTCCTAGGTAGGGGTTTAGTCACGCACCAGGATCAGGGGAAATATTTGCTTCGAAAATAAATAAACTCATTTATGTCGACTGCGCTGGAGTTCACGGTCTATTTAATGCGAAAGATTGTATCAGAAGAATACAATGATAAGAAGCGAGAAGAAGACGTTAAAATACATAAGAAGTTAAAATAGTCAAGATAACAATTAAAAAAGGTCAAGTGTTAAAATTAGAAATTATTTCTATACGAGCAGTCGGAAGATGAATAAGAACATTCGTTCCAAACCAAGATGCCTTTCGTAGAAACATAAACAATTGGTACTGGGTTATTTAGGCATGAAAATTAAGTACCATTTTTATACTAATTAAATCAGATGTATTTATTATCAAAGCATTCTAAATGTATATGAATTTAGTCAGAATTAGCTTATTTTGTTATTAATCTATGTGTAAATTTTCCGTTTAGTTCAAAACTTAAACACTCATGCCAACTATAAAATTACACTTTTCTTAACAATTTATTTCTTAAACTTCATTTTCCAAATTAGATGTTCAGTTTGGTTTGATTCAGTTATTGCAAAGATGATGTTAGTTATTGATGTTAGTTAGATGATGTTATTTAGTTATTGCAAAGATTATAGATGCGAGAACTATCTGCCTAAGGGGAGATGTGGCTTCGTCGAGGACTTTATAAGGGACACTGTCTCGTATAGACTTTACACATACTTTAGATACTCAGAATTTCGTAAACAGTTCTAATGTTGTATTTGAATGACTGTCTTTAATACTATAAATATTGACACATAAGTAGAAAAGGCGAATACTTAGCAAAATAGAAAATGTAAGGTCATTATTTAAATTAACTAGTTATTTATAATTTCGGTCTTTACTATAACTTCTCCTTTCCGTTTCGTCACCAGAATGTAAATAAGTTAGGGAATATTTAAAGTGAAGTTTTTGGATTGTAAGACAGAGCGTATTTTCGGAAAGCGTGCGTCACGCGACGTTTAGTTCCTGCCAGTTTTGATAGTTGCGAATTTCGGCTTTGTGTTATTCGCTGCAACAATTGATTTTAATACTCCTGTTTGAATTACTGGACCAGTTTAGAGTAAGATTTAAATTGTGTATCCTTCGACTACTATTTCACGTCTTAACTTCAATTTGACTGTTCTTTCAGTTGCATCACCACGAGCTGTGACTGATTTTGTTAGCACAAGAAAGTGCGTTTATGTTCCAAAGTCTGTTTAAATAAAAGAGTTGTTTAAACCTTTCCAAATTTTTACTTTCAGACATAGCGACAATTTGCTTCACGTCTGGTAGAGATTTTTGACTCATTAGTAGATTCAGATCAAGTAAAAACCCATAAAGAAATATAAAAACAATACTAAACTGCTCCTAATAATACCTAACAAAAATTCCACAGAATGGGAGCTACCAAGAAGAATGGAAAGAAACAAAAATAGGTTAAATTTCAAATGCTTTCAAATCTATATTTATTTTGGGCAGTCTTTAAATTGTAATTCTTAATTCTTTATCTTATCAACAATTATAATTTGGATACTACGAGTATTAAAATAAGGAAGCAAAAATGTTGTTAATTGTTAAACAATGAACATTATTGAAAATGCATAACTTGTAGAGTCATTAGGATTTGTGGAAGCAGGAGAGGTGAAAAATTAACATTGCCTTCGCCGGGGATCGAACCGCGGACCTCTGAATTACGGGCTCAGTATGCTGACCATTACACCACGAAGGCACGCTAAGAATGTGGGAGATATACCTTATAAACTTAGATGTCAAAATAGTGCGAGTCAAACTAATGAGTATATAATTTTATAAAGTGTATGTAATGAGTATCTATTACAAAACTGATTTATATTTATTAATCAAAATCTTTTTTTAATATTTAAATTAAAAAATGCTAAATTAGAAGCATATATCCGACTAACGATTCCGAAAATTAATTCTGGGTAAGGACTTCTGTGAAACGGTGTATGTATGACATTTTTCGCATATGTAAACCATTTAATGGACCGACCATATGCTAAGTGTCATGCTTTCCGAGCACGTTAACGACTAGAAGACAGGTAGTGTTCAAGAAAGCATTACAAATTGCTGTGTGAAATAAATACAGATATTGATTTAAAGGGCTGCCCATTGCTTCTTTGTTGGTATTTCCACACGTAAATTAACGAAAAGAATGATCACATGCAAAGGAAATGCGTAGCTTTTGTTGGCTATCATAAATGATTACAACAGACAAGCAGGACATAGAACACGAAATCAGTGTAGAATTCATTCCCGGACAAAAAGAAAACTTCGCTGAAAGACTATTTTATTCGCCTGTTTAACAGCCAAAGACTCGTGCCCCCCCTATTTAAACATCTTCACAGAATTAACGACTGATATATGCCCCCAAACAATAGATTCTTACAAGTCTTACAGACTTGCGTATTCATAGGCCATTCTGAATCAAGAATATTCTTATTTCTCGTTGACAATATTTTTAAAATGTGTAGAAGATTTCATAAAGCCATGGATCCTTTATTCCACTTAAATACTGAGGCTGAAGAAGATTCATGCTAAAGGTAGTATGTGCAGAGTTCGTGTTTTCCTTTTTATTCTTTTGAAATAACCGCAGACAGGTAAACACTTTGAAAATATTCTTAGAGTTCTCTTTGGGAATCTGCAGCATCCTGGCAAGAGACACCCCTTCGAGGCGAATGAGTATTTTAGTAAAATAATGCAACGTGAGCGTTCATGAATCTACAGCATCTTCGTAAGAGACATCCTTTCAAGGTGAATGAGTATTTTAGCAAAATAATGCAACGTTTTATCAGTTCTTAGTTATCAGAAAGCAATTATTTTACTGACTATCACTTGGTTCTCTTTGTTATTTGATGGGATCTCTTATAGCATCTGTGGGGCATTATGAAATAATTAAGTTACAGCGCAATACAACATTTCAAGAGACCAACGACATAACAGTCCATAAATGAAATGTCGAAGGATTTTGCAAGAATACGTTGAAAAAGTATATATGCAATATACATATCAGCCTTCATTTTTTTTCAAGGAATGTAGTGGTGCTTTTCGAAGCATAATTTGTTGCTTTAGCTTGGTAAAGTTACACTTTTTGAAAGTCAATGGAATAAAGAAATGGAATATCTTCTGTAAATATCGGACGTAAAACTCTCTCTTGATAGTACTTTAAGTCGGTATTAATATATTTTACCAAGCTTCTTATTTTTAATTTTCCTCTATAAGAGGATCGATCCTGCGACGAAGGGAACTGTAAGAGAATCCTGCGACTATTGTGAAAGGCTATAATGTACGTATTTATATTTAGCTCGTGCTAAATAATTTTCATATAGGGTTCTAGAAATTGTTCTGCGTTGAGCAACGTGCTTCGCTAAAGCTGGTGAACATAATGTTTTTCAATTTTCTTTTAAGCTATATATCTTGGTTTTTTTTAAATTTTATTTAGTATTGGTACAGATGTATTTAAAGACTATGCAGTTAATTTATGTGTCGGTAAATTTTGTTTTCTTGTTAATAAAGATTTAATTTTAGAAACATCAGAAACACTATGTTCATTTTTCAGGTATTCGTTTGGCATCTTCGTTCCATCTAAAAGTCATGATTGATGGTTTTTCTCTTTCCGATTAATAATGTTGCTTATTTTGCGTTTATGAATCTTAATTCCATGCATTTTACATCGTTTTCGAATTATGGAATATTAATATTTTTCTTCGAAAAGCGCAAAAACATATCTTTCAATCGACGGATGTTTACATGCGATATTTTGAAGAAAGAATAAATTTAAAAGTAGAAGATCATACTTCTTATTTTAACTAATAAGCTATTGCCATAAATTTTTATTCCAAAACATTTGCTTTTTTAAAAATTCTTTATCGAAATCGTTCTAAAAAGGTGCAAATATTCCATAACTTAATTATTTCACCTATTTAAGCTTTTGTGAGCAATTATAGCAAGCTTTCTTCAGTTTGGTTCTGATTAAAGCTATGTAACTATACGCCACTTAATACCACAGAGTTAGTAAATCTTACAACTTTTTGCGATAATTCATATAGACGGTATGCGTAGTGATTTAAATCGTTAATATTATTTTAAGATATTATTCATCATTTACTTTAAGAGGCACAATATATTAAGTCTCTGCTGAGAGTATGATATTTTTGGGTATGATAATTTTTTGGGCTTTCACATTCACTTTAAGCTATAATGAATGGTCTATAATGAATGGGCTAATTTAAGCTATGATGAATGGGCTATAATGGGCACTATAAATGAATGGTAGTCGACTGCATTTGAAACTTAATTTGATCATTTTATCTTGGTCTATTGTAACACAAAATGACAGCTAGTTTGAAACTGTTTGAAGGCCTGCCATGCAGTTGTTTAGAATAAAGGTCAATGTCAGGATCCGCATCTTGAGGAAAGTGGCACTCTTTTTAGCCTAGGGTGAATATCTTTAAGAATGAAATATAATGTTTTACATTACCGGTTTTCTTCTGACACCATTTTTATGACTTATAATTAGACTGCCTATTTTTGAAAGCAGCATGAAGGATTTCTCTAAGTGCAGACGACATTTATTTAAAGAAGCGAAAAATGACCTATTAATAGATGTTATATTTGATAGCATTCATTTACATGAATGGATGATTTTTAATTATTTAAAAACTGCTTTTATTTTCAGGAAGGCACACGCTATTTTTTGAGGGAAATTTTGAATACTATAGAGAACAGTTTTCAAAAACAATATAAAAGTAGAAAGAAGAATCAAGTGAATTTGAAAAGAGCTAACAACATTTTAACGTGTAATTGGATCTAGATTATTTTTATTTTAAAATGTCATCAAATTATTATTGAGAATTTCTTAAATGCACAGCAGTAAACTTTCTTTTCTTTTTTTTTTTTCATCACAAACACGAATACCGGACCATTCTGTGATGGTATCGATAGTTCAAAAACATTGATTCTTGTATAAAAGCAAGATTACCGAGTAGCGAAGCCTTTTTAGTAAAAGAAGGGAGAAAGTTGTACAGTTTTGTATGTAGCTCACGGAAATCGACAAACAACGCTTACTGTGAACTTGGTATTTTGAAGTCGACTATTTGAATGATTGCGAATGAAGCCATACGGTTTGCAAATCTTAACAATATTTAGAGCTAAATGATTATGTCAAGCGATACGAAGCTACACAGTCCAGTCACATTAATGTGACCACCACGTACTTTCCATGTCAGAGTTAAATAACCAATCACAGAAGGCAGGTGGCAGCACAGTGCAGTTGAGCGTATATAAAGGGTGTGTGAGGGTTTCGGAAAACATTTCAATCGTTGGCGTAATGCAGAAACGAAGCGATTTATCCGACTTCCAAAAGGGCATGATCATTGGCTTTCGGGCCAAGGGTGGAAGCATTTCCGAAACGGCTGAGTTTGTGAACTGTTCGCGTGCCGCCGTGGTAAAAGTGTACCGTGCATGGCAAAATGGGATTGTACAAAATCAGCGACGTGGCAAATGTGGTGCACCACGGGCCATAGATGACAGAGGCGAACGACGGTTGCGGAGATGCGTTCGGGCAGATAGACGGGCTACCGTTGAGCAACTGACCACCAAAATGAACCAAGGGGCTACCAAAAGTGTCTCCCAAAGTACTATTCAGCGAACATTGCTGCGTCTGGGCCTCCGAAGCAGACGCCTGGTTCGTGCACCTATGCTGACTGCTGTTCATCGACGGCGAAGGCTAGAATTTGCACGCCAGTACAGCAGCTGGACGTCCACTGAGTGGCGACAGGTTGCGTTTTCGGATGAATCGCGTTTTATGCTCCATCGGACAGATGGACGTTGGCGTATAAGGCGTGAAACCTCTGAAAGGAACCACCCTGCAACCATTGCCGGAACGGTCCAAGCTGGAGGCGGGAGCATTATGGTCTGGGGAATGTTTTCCTGGCATTCTCTAGGTTCACTGATCATTGTGGAAGGCACAATGGATCAATACAAGTACGCATCTGTCCTTGCGGACCATGTTCACCCCTACATGCGCATTGTTTTTCCTCAGGATGATGGCATCTTCCAGCAGGACAATGCGAGGTGCCATACAGCTGCCAGTGTACGTGCGTGGTTCGAAGAGCACCAGGATGAGTTTACCGTCCTCCCCTGGCCAGCAAACTCACCTGACTTAAACCCAATCGAGCATCTGTGGGACCATCTCGATCGAGTTGTTCGCGCCATGGATCCTCAACCGCGTAATCTAGCGCAGCTGGCCACGGCATTAGAGTCGGCATGGCTCAACATCCCAGAGAACACCTTCAGGGACCTATGTGACTCTCTTCCTGCACGTCTCGCAGCAGTCCGCTCTGCGAAAGGTGGTTATTCTGGCTTTTGACAGATGGTCACATTAATGTCACTGGACTGTGTATTAATGGCATGCAGGTTGCTCAGTAAAGAAACCCTACAAGACGCTAATTTTCAATCCATCATATAGTTAGTGACGAAGTAACGTTCATTTATGCGGACTGGTAAACTTCCATAATGTCCCGAAAAGGTGTATGGAAAATTGGCATGCCATACATAGAAACAGATTTTATCAAATACCTGTTCAACAGCTCTAGACTACAGGTTGCCTACCATAGAAATGTCATGTAAATAGATACACCACATGCTTATTCTTTATCGACAGATGCTGCCATTTGTCTCTCATAGTAAAAAAAAAAAATTCATTTGAAACAAACATTAAAAAACGGTTATTAAATTTCGGATTAACATGCATCTTTTGCATGTATAAAATATCTATCATATGTACCAGTGGCCTTCAAATTGTGTTCCGCGGAACGTAGACGTTCCGCGAGTCAAATCCCGGGGTTCCGAGGCTCAAATTAAAAATTCGACATATGACATATATCAAAAGAATGACGTAGAATGCTTTGCAAAGCTAAACAGTTTTCTAATAGAAAATGAGCTGCATTTAGACAACAGTGCTAAAAATTATATAATGGAGCACCTACGATAAACCAAACGGCTTGCCCGTGAAGGATAGTAAACAACTTATCGACGTATCAACAGATTCGACGTTAAAATCTAAATTTAAGAAAGCTCCTAAATTTTCGGTTGCAGATTTATGAGGAATACCTAGAACTTTCTCACACAGCTATAAACATTTTAATGGTATTCGGAGCAACATATTTAGGTAAAAAATCTTTCTCAACGTATGTGAAAAAAAAATTATACATAGAAACAAATAAAATGCAGAATGTAAAATGCGACTGCAGACAACATCAATAGAGCAAGACTTTGTCAGTTTGTGTAAAATATGCAAGTAAATCCCAGTTACTAAGTATAATGCAAGGGTATGTGACACCTGGGGCACAAGACCAAGAATTGGACAGTTTGTTAAAAAAATGCAGGTGCACTAATGCAAAGGTTAGTGACACTTGTAGCACGAGTTAATGCTATTAACAATGCAATGTACATTAATTTTGCATTAAAATTTTTAATAAAAAAATACAATACTTTTCCTTAATTCTCGTAAAGTACACTGCAGGGGGGGGGAAGAGACAGTTCTATATCTCCCATTCTACTATCCCGATTCACGAAATTTAACTTGCGTTTTTCATGTCTGGAAAGCACGATTTAGGATATGTATTAGATTTACATATAGCATTGTTCTAATATAGGTATTTTGACGTAAAATCAGACTTATTCTGAAATGTTATGCCAATTTTTTCTCATATTTCGATTCTACGACTCAAATTATGCCAAACTGACAAGTTTTGTAAAAATCGCAAGAGTGTTTTTTAAAAAATTAGCTCTCAAAATTTTAGCTCCTCAATATTAATTGAATTTGGTAAATATTTGTTAACACCTCTTTTTCTTATTAAACTTATATGATTCTTGCTTTCACATTTCGAATTTTAGTTTCATTCCAAATAAAATTCGCCCATGTTTTATGATTTATTTTTAAAATTTGTATTTTTAAACAATTTTAATAAATTTTTCGAAAAAACATTTTAAATTATAACTTATAAAAAATTTTACCATCATCTTAAAATAGATGTATTTCTAAGCATACCTGCTAAAAATTAAATATGAAATAAATGAATATAATTATGAATGATAAGTTTATTATTCAAAATTTCCTAAGATATAAGTGAATCTATATTTCGGCGCGTTTTGAAACGCGTTTGGCGTATTTATTATAAGGGATAATAACGAAAATGTGGTTTACGCACTTTGTTAAAATTATTTGAAAGTATCAATGGTGACTTTTTTTCCGCTCGTGGACAAGGTAAAAAAAAGGAAAGAAAAATAGGTTGCTATAAATTAAGAAGTTCGCCAAGGGAATTATTCTTGGCGCAAACTGAAAAAAATGCGCCAAGATAAATCTTTGAATTTCTCTGTAAATGTTGTACCAAAGTTTAAAAAATTTAACATTTATGCGTAATTTGAGTCGTAGAATCGAAATATGGGAAAAAAGTGCTATGTCATTTCAGAAAAAGTCCGAAATTGTGTATTGTGGGAAATTGTCCGTATTTGTGTCAAAATACGTGTAATAGAGCAATGCTGTATATAAATTTAATATGTATCCTAAGTCGCGCTTTCGAGACATGAAAAACGCAATTTGAATTTCGTCAATCGGCCCAGTAGATCCCCCCCCCTTTTTTTTGGAGCAGTGTGCCTACAAAGTATTGATCTACTTTAAATATTATTTTAAAATATGTTTTCTAAAAGGAGGTGGGGGTTCCCTGAAAAAAACCTTACAATTCTAAGGCTTCCGTGAGTTGACAAAGTTTGAAGACCGCTGATATACATTATAGTTTGATTAAGGCATGAATGGACAGCTATTGACCTATTTTGCAGCTAACAATTAGGACTTGACTATACACAGAGTGGATGGGCTCACCTGGGAAAACCTGTTATGTATATAAGGAATGTGTTATAAGGGAGGACAATAAAACTAATATAAAACATATAAGAGCTTTCATTGCATTATCAATTTCGAAATAATGATTTCTAGTTTATTTAAACCCCATCATACGGCTAAGATTCCACATCATATCTGATGTTTTCTCTCAATCATTTTACTTCTACTTCGAAACCGGAGATCTCAATTAAAAGAAGTTTTCATCATTATACAGCATAGATGTTTATTGTTCTAAAAAAAATTCACTTTTAAACTCTTACTGCTAATATGGAATTAAAAACAATTCTAACGTTAGCTACGAAAGTGAAGCGTGTAATAAACACATTTTTAACAAAATATACATAGAAACTTTTAATTGCATTTTTGAAAATTTGGGAAATTATTTGATTTTTATGACTAAATTTATCAAATTACATATTGCAAGCACTGATGAAACATTCTTGCGTAATTTCTGCATCAGTAAACGGTTTTGTAAATTTGCCGAGTATGTAAGACATTTCACATGATGCTCTTGTCAGCACATCTTGTAAATAACCAACGACATTATATTTTAATATTGTGTAAAGTTCCTTAAAAAGTTCATTTTCCCTTCTTATCAAAGATCCACAAAGAAAAGAGTCACTGAATTATTTATATTTCGTAATTAAATGGCAACCAATTATATACTATTTTTTTAATATCGCTTCTTCCATGGCAAAACAAACAAGTGTAACCAAATTCCTCTTTTACAACAAAATAGTCCTCTTCTCATCTGTCTTAGAATAATCTATTTCGTCAGATTATTTTCGTTTGTTTTTTTAAAACATTTCGATTTACATTCGGGTACCCTTGATATTTCTGGCGATTTTTATGAGGCCAAGAAACAATGTTTCCATGATGGCTGTCACTCAAAACAACGCCAAAAACACCTGCTACATAAGCAACTCCACCTCGTGCATTCTTGGTTACGTCTCATCGTTAGCGTCAGATCACTGCCGCACATACATAATGCAAATCATATAGTCCTAGAATTGATTTTCTATCCCTTGATCTCGAGGCCATATAAACTCAGAAAGGTAGGAATGCAAAATGTCACCCGCTGACTGCCGAAGATCTTTGTTGCAAAACTGGCACTTAATGTAGCTCCACGAGCCCTCATTGATGTTGTCATGAGCGACTATTTCCGGCAACTGTCTCTTCATAAACTAACTCGTAGTTTGATCCTTACGTTGGACAAGATGCATATCTTTCGTACAAACTACACATTCATACCGAAAATTAATTAAACCTACATTGATACACCAATCATTCATGCACCAATCATTTATAACTTTCACACCCTTTCGCTCTCACTCATGGGACATAAAAAACGAGTATTTATCTTATCAGACATATTTCTTTGTGGAAGTGACTGGACTTCCAGAAAATGGCTGAACATTGGATTAATTAGAATTAGCGAACGAATGAAAACCAAATGTTAGTTAACAAAAATTAAAACCAGTATTTCAAAATACGGTCAAAATTTAAAATATAGGATTTGTACTACGTGATACAAGTATTACAAATCACGTATTCTTCGATCACTAAACTAAGAAGTTCCAGTCAGATTAAGAAACGTAAGAAAGGCTGTCATAGCATTTGAGAAACAGAGTCAATTTTGGGTTACCAGAAAACCGCTATCAGCGTCGGTATTTGGCGCCATATCAAAGGGCACCTTTTTTACACTGGAACCAATTCTAGAAATGCACGCTTCAAATAAAAACAATCGAAAATCAAAATTGTCATCGACGCAACTACCCAACTAGAGAGGAGTTGGTAAACGTTTACAGTTGGTGCCCCTTGTTTTTTGGTGATTCTTTTTTGACACCAAGATCGACGCCAGGAAGGCACAATTTCAAGATGGCCGCTACACAAAACCAAAATAAGAAGTCAAAGAATTTCACAAACTCCGTGTCCATGTACACATCGACCTACTTTCGCTTAAAAAAACATGAGAGAATTGCACAAACTAATCATTGCACATTGCCTTGACTTTGTTCACGTGCACATCGATTTATTTTCACTTAAAAAAATCAAGAAGCTAAAAGTAAGTTAAAACTCTCATGGTAACCAGAAATGGGGTTTCATCGCTAAAACTGAACAAAATTTTTCGCCAATCGAAAGGGCACCCAATTCTACACTAGAGCCGAGCAGTTTTCTCATGCTCCACGCAAAATTAGATCTGTTTATAATAATCATATATCAACAATTATGCATAGAGCATTCGTCGATATTTTAACAGCTACATCAACAGGTTTACAAAATAAAAACTTTACAAGACATTTGAAACTTAAATTTGAACTTATGTCTGAGAAATTTAAAAGTTTACTTCAATGCAGGTGAACCTCTATCATCGTTTCCAAAACTGTAAATAAATTTCGTTTCGGCCGCGCGTACAAGCTGGCCGGACTCGTGGACTAAGTGTGGATGATTTAAGTGCTCGAGGGTGTTGAAAGATATTCTAAATTTTCAGTAAATATTAAAGATAATGAAGACGTAGCTGCCTGACAATTTTGTGATAAATAAACAAAACTTTATTTTGATAAGAAAGTTTGAAGATAACATGATCACTTTGCTTACTTAAAAAATTGTAACCGATTTAGTTCAATACTTAAAATAAGTGTTTAGAAGAAACTGACATAAAACTGAAAAATGATGCAAAACGTTGTCAACATTTAGGACTGTAAATATTACCTTCATGCATTACATGTGTATGAAGAAAACAATCATCTTGTTACTCTTAAAAAAATACACTAATTTGAGAAGTGAAGAAAGATTTCCAAGATAAGGAGATAATGCCGTACTGAATATCTGCAGTCATATTAAATGAACCTTAATCGATCAAGGGCTCTGCAGAATTAGAATGCTTTGCATTCAAAAAACAAACAGAACTAGAAAAGCCGAAGAATGCGAGTGTTACCCAAAAAGTGATAAAGAAGAAACTGAAGAACAGTTAAGTTACTAAGTTATAAAAATAATAGCATACGAACTTGTTACATATTTTTTATTGGAGTTTTGGCTTTTTTCTGAGCAATGCATTAATTAGAAGTAAACAGAAAGAAAGATTCATAAAGGTAGGCCAAAAATTTATTTAATGCGTAAAATAAGTAAGAAATATTCATCCACTGGAAATTGATCCACAAGTAAATTTCTTCTATTTAATATCCACCGCATGCATTTTTTTAATCGGGAAAGAGATACTTTAATTTCTATTATTTGCATTTTGAAATATTTCTTGTGTCTCTCTCTTTATAAGCCCAAAGGGGCAATTTGCCCTGAAGGACAATTAATTTCGTTTTAGCATTTTGCGTTGAAAACTATAAACGGCGAATCAATTTTCCAATTGTTGCCACCAAATAGTAGAGACCTGTATTATATTTAAAGAAATTAATTAATGAAGAATCTGCATGAATGTGTATATGTTTCTCGCATTGTAATAAAACGGAAGAGGTACCTAGAGCCATCAAAATTTGAATAACGCAATCTTCCATAGAATATGGGTATGTGGGAGCCCTAATTTGAATTTGAAATTTCATATTTTGTAAAGCTCGGCCCACCAACGGCCGAGCGGTTAAGTCTCTGAACACTGGTAGTTCGGTCCGAGGCTCGAATCGAATCCCGCAAACGGGCCGGTTGAATGTGCGTTTTCATGGGTTTTGTCCGTGTATACGGGACACTTTCCCCCAGAAAGTCCTCCCCGAGAAAATCCCTTCCCTTAAGCAGATAGCCCTGGAGTGCTTTGCCATAAACAAATAAACCAAACCAAAATGATTATATATATGTATATGTTTTAGAAATAAATAATTTTACTCGGAAATTCCGTAATGAAAATAATTATAATATGATTAATATATTTACACCAAGTTTGTTTTTTCTTCTAATATCATTAGCTTTTGTAATGGTTCTGATTTTAAATTAGCCTTTATAAACAATAACGTTTTTTTAAAAATATGCATAAATATGCACTTTAAAAAGAAATTTAGTATTTAAGTACTATTATCGCAACCATCTTAGAAGAAATAGCCAAATTTTCAGAAGTCTCTAAACTGTGGCAAACGTGCGCATAACAGTTCTTTAGGTAAACATATCCGCTGTAAGTTGCAATCCGAAAATTCACTGAATCACCTTTTGCTTCTGTAAAATATCTCCAAACTGAGCCAAGGTGGCTGCGCTAATACGTAAGCACGAAATAAGTTTTTAGTATATATCTAATAATACCTATAATTACAATACAATTAAGCACTAATTCCCACTATGTCACTTTAATTCTTTGATAT
>KK122188.1:206610-230370 GCA_000611955.2 Stegodyphus mimosarum
TCTTCCATAATTTTTGTAGGTTTGTCCACATATAGCACGTATAAGAGGCAATTTTCTCAAGTAAGCCGTTCATAAAGACATTCCTTCCCTTGGAGAGCTAGCCGTCGTATGTTTTGCGGTAATCAAATTAAAAAAGAAAAAAATTATATTAATTGAATTAATTTAGCTTGATTTTGCATGTAGCATTTTCTAATTTACAAGCGCATGTTAAGAAAAACATTGTTTTTATAATAATTTTTTGGGATGAAGAAAAAATAAAAATGAAAAGAGGAAGCGCTTATTAAAATACCGGAAATTAATTAAAAGGACATCTGTTCTTCTTTTACTTCCTTGTACGAAGTAAAGGAAGTATTGTAATCACGAAAAATTCCGGGTATCATATTTCAACGAAAATATCCATTTGACCGCCGTCGAATGCAATTGAACGAAGTTTTTGCGCGACATTCGTACGTAAAGACAGAACAAAGGACTCTTTTGCTCCAAGCGCGTTATAAAACTGATTTAAAATGGATTCAGAAGAGATTTTTTCATGCCGTCTGTACGTATGTATCTCGTATAGCTTAAAAACGAATAGTCTCAGAACATTGAACTTTTGTATATGGGACTGCTATAACATGCAGTTGTGCACCTCCCTTTTCCGTTGCAATCGGCCGCACCAGAAGCATATAAATATACATTTGTATAGACCTACTTTGTTACTCGGCTTAGTGAGCTCAGTTTTTTTTATTCTTATATGTTAGTAAATTGCGCATTTTTTGCTTTAAAAAATGATTGAATTACGTTGTTCTTATTTTCCAGTTAAGGTTTTTATGCCTTTAGTTAATCTGCATTCAGTAACTGTAGAGTTATCAACAATTTAAAAGGTGTTTAAGTGCGGCTAAGCCTAATTTTTCCTACTATAGCAGCCATATTTGTTTACATTTGAAAATTAACAGAATAGTGAATTAAGTCTTTCTGCACCTTCAGTGTCTTTTTGCGGAATGGGACCAAAAGAAAAAACGCTTAGTTTTGTGCACCGAAACATCTGCCTTCTTGCTTGCTAGTCAAATTGCTTGTTTTTGCGTAGAAACTCTAGTTTTAGTTGTTAATTTTTTTCATTGTTTTAACTGTATCTGTTGTTTTATGTTTTCCTATATCTTTCAATTTTTTAATGAAGATAATTTGAGTTTTTATGTATTTTTCCTTGTCGCGAAATGAGAACTGAAATAATTGAACGAGAAAGTATCGCCAATGAAATTCGAGGAAATATGTTTAAATGAAATGCGGGAAAAAATTCACGTAATTTAATATTCCTGTAATTTAATATTCACGTAATTTAATATTAAAGTCCTGAGGTGTACACACCAGATTTTTTTAAATTACACTTTAAATGCCAGTAGGATTACTTAGCCTACGCGCATCATCAAAATTGCTTTTATTTATTAAAATTTCAAAACTAATCATTTTTTAAACTGTATGAGTTTCATACCTTCACCCTTGCAGATAATCATTTTAATCGTAATGTTACAAGAATATTTCGTTACTTACAGGAACAGGAGTCACAGTAAAACTAAAATATTACATCATCTGCTGTTGTTGTTGTGACTAATCTCTCTTGTCTGAAGCAGAACAAGCCCACGAAATTCATCATAGGAGTACAAGATTATATCGTTGGCAAGATCCTTGGGCAACATATAGGGAAATAGCTATTAAACCATTAAACCACACGACAGGACTTTCGGCTTCCCATATATTTAGAGTTCCTCCATGCCGCAAAGACACTACACATTTACAAGCATCTATACCTTCTCCGAGATTTGAACGCGGGCCTTTTGGAACGGTAGTGAGAGTCACTAACCATTCTTCCGTTTGAGCGGCATATTTCACCTAGAGTGTAATAATACAATATTGTAGAGGATTTCTTTTGGAGGCAAATACTGCAATGAATTTTTCTGAAAAATGAGAGCTGAAAGTCTTATTTAATCGTTAGTAGTTATTCCTTTTGCAAAACTGTTGGTATTTTACTTCATGATGGCGGAGGAGGAAAACAACTCCCAGTCCTGTCTTGTAGCATACTGCAGACAAACTTGAGATCACGGATGGAGGATGTATATGATGCTCAATATCGTTTTCAGGTTTTTCTAATCGCCTCTGTCACCAATTTCATGATATGAGCTAGTACATTTTCGCCCTGATATACAGGATGTCCTTTGGAATAAAAACTTTGAACAGCAGGTGAACCTTTTTTGAGCTCTTAACGGTGGTGAGTTAGTTACGAACAATCACTGTTATCGGAGATTTTGAAGTTATTGGGCCTCAGACAGTAAATGGCCTACTTCCACATTTCAGTCTGATTACGAGACAGTCTGGATTCTAGGCCTCTGAAAGGCTTCTCATGGCATAAACTCTCGTAGTAGTGAAAAAGAGAATGAATGTTGAACTTATCGATGTTTAATAGAGATTTTGTATTTTTACTAACCAAGTTTTTATCTCGTGATAATACTGACACCAACTTTCAGCATGGATACTGGTTATTAGAGTCCTTACTGCAGCTGCCCGACCGTGAATATCACCTCAGTGAAGCTTCCGACAGTTAGCTTTCTTTTGTAAAAAAGTACGAGTTTATGGAAATGTGTTTTACCGTAATTTGAGTAACCATTTTTTCGAATAATTTCTTTTTAACATACTAACCCAGAAATAAGAAATAGTTCTTGACGCTAACTAAACTGTTAAAATTTAAAAAGAACTCATGTTTTGAATTCAGATATGACTCTTAATGTTGAAAGTTTAAGGTAACGTACTTTTCTTAGTGGCATTTTGTTAAATGTAGTACAAATTCCTCTCTGACTACGTCCTCTTGATTGGGCAATTTTCTGGATGGATGAAATTCTTTGTTTTTCTAAATGCATTTGTAGCATTGAGCTCGGATAACGTGGCTCAGACATTAAACAGAATGATTTTGAGAGACTTTTAGCATTTAGAAAACCTCAATGAGGAGATCAAAGAGGTCCAGAAGTCGTAAATTGATTTCAGTGAAGCAATGAGTCAAGTTCTGTAAATATGAAAAGAGACGTATAACGTAAGAAGAAATGTGTATAGACGGATAAGTAACGGCAAAGATGTTTTCTTCAAATCTTGTACCTTTGTGAATTCAGTCGTAAAATTTTGCAGACTTGCTGTATATTTTCATCAATATTTTTATCCCTATTAATCAAATTTCCTTTGCCAATTTTAAGCAAAAATACGATGTGTGTTGTGTTTATGCCTTTCTATATTTATAGACCGGAGCTTGGATACTGTGCTCGTTACACAGAAAAGGAGCTCACGTTTTGGTATTATGAAAGGTACTTCAACCAGACGAGCATCAACAATTTGTCGAATTTGTACAAATGTATCTCTCAATTATGTCGTATAATTTTGGTGCCTGATTCAGTACCTCTAATAGTGCTGAGAATTCAAATTTTACACAAATTTTACAACCTTGTACTGTTAACATAAATCCCTCAGGGCAAAAAAATGAATGTCATGATGCATGAGCGTTGGATAATATTATAAATTTCGATTTAGCTGCCATGTTTCAACAATTAAATTTTATTACACATACTTTTGTTTAAAATATTACATGCGCAACAATGATGCCGACTAGTGGTTAATTACATAATACCGACGACCACTGGTAGTTCGACCCTGATCCAAAATGTCAAAAAGTGTACAGTCAACTCCCGATTAACTGTGGGTGGATTACCAAGACTTTGAGAGAAAAAGCTTCCTTTTTTTGCGGAACTATGGAAAGAACACTATCACAAACCTTGAAAAAAAAGCAAAATTTCTACAGAAAAGCAAAAAAAAGATGAAAGTGCATGAGATAATGTAATGATAACAGATGACATTACAGAATTTAGGAATTCCTTTATCCACAACAATATGTAATTTAATTAGACATAAATTGCGACTTCGCCAGGGGCCAAGTTATTTAAAACTACTGAATTCTGGTAGATGAATATTCGGATTTGAACTCAAGTGAATGGGCTGGCTGCAAGGATACGTTCGTGGTTTTCATGAAATATTAGAGAATTTTCGTTAGAAAGTTCTCCAGGAAGGCATCCGTCTCATTAAGGCAATAGATCTCGTAGGCTTCTTAACATATGCAACAATAAATAGCCATATTTTTAAGGCAAATGTGATGTTATGAACGCTTGAATTTTGCGACGAGAGATTAAAAATGATATAGAAACAAGCAAATTAAAACTCAAGTGCGGAACTGCTATTTTAGTTGCGGCATTAGATAACTGAATAACATAATTGAAGTTTGCCTTTGTTGCAGTTTGTAAAATGTTTAACTGAAATCCTGGTACTTCAGTGAGAGGTAAATAAAAAAAAACTTTTAAAAGAATTTGGTGAAATTTATGACGTAAAAAAAAGAAAAAAGAGAGAAAAGAAAATATAGAGACATTAGGTTATTTTGTAGCAGGAGACATGAAAACTGAGCAATGTCTTCGCCGGAATCCGAACAAGAACCTCTTGAATATGCGCCGAGTGCGCTACCGTTGCAACACAAAGGTATGCTGAAGGAAGGAGAAAATACCTTACAAAGCAACGCAAAGAAAGCGTTGAAATACATAATTTTCTAAAAATGTAGAAAAAGTGAATTGATGAAAAATCATATGGCTCAGCCAAATTTACATTATTTCAATTTATTAATAAGGAATATGATGTTTTGACAAGAATTGAACTGGTAGATATAATTTTCAGTTTTTCATCGTCTACTTCTTTATCTTTCCCCGCAAAGATTAGTTGTTAAAAGGAAGAGCATAAATCTGAATATCTGTGAGAAAGTTCATTTCCATAATCGAATTATGAATAGCACTTATAATTTTTATTATAACTACAGCTACTGATAGAAAGCCCCAAAATCTTAAGATCGGTCATTATTTCTTATCATTTCTGTTACTACTACCGTCTTTTTCCGAAAATAAGACACTGTCTTACTTTTTTTTTTGGTCCAAAATACGCGCTAGGGCTTATTTTCGGGGGAGGGCAAAAATAAAAGTATATTTATATATTTTTATTTAATATTTATTTTACACAGAATACAGAAATTTAAATTGATTCCATTACAATCATGTTATCTTCTTCTGGAACATCGTCATAAATAAAATTCTGAATTTATTCTGATTTTCTTCCAAATCCATTTCCTGTTGAATCATTGGTCCGAATCTCTCATGTCTTGCGATATAGCTATCGTTAAATGAATACTTCTTGTCTAAGTAGCCTGTTCGTAGTGCATTGGAAACATCACTATCAGTTATTTTGTCCCATGAATTTTTTACCCAATTCACAAAAAGTTCTGAAAATCACGATAGGGCTTATTTTCGGAGGATGTCTTATTTTACAAAAAGTTCCGAAAATCAAGATAGGTCTTATTTTCGGAGGATGTCTTATTTTCAGAAAAAGACGGTATCATAGCAAAGCGGCTTCCTGCGCTAAAATATTCACAAATCAAGTCCCTATAGCAATATAATCACTTCGAAATAGTAAGATATTTTCGCAGAAATGATATAAACAGTTGTTTACAAATATTTAGTTCTAATGTTCTAACCATGAAAATCAACATCAATTTAAGTCTTTCTTGGTATCGAATACACTGCTTTATCTAACATAACTTATCATAATGGATAAATAAAGCATTCTTGACGAGATTGGAAGGAAAATTTATCGGATACTATCTGTCCTTGACTCTGAAATAGAACACACCTATTTTTTTAATGACGGTGTAGCACGTGACATAGTAAACTTGTGACCCAATGTTTATTCCCGTCAGCTATGTAGGAAGGAATTCGGAAAAAAGGCCTTACCTTCAGCGTGATGACTTCGCTGTGATCCAGCACCACGTCGGGCTGTTTCTCCAAGCAACAGACGTAGAACATCGTATCGTATCTCCTGTGACCCACGGAGGTCGGGGTTAACCAGTCCCACCATTCATGAAGAGACCATATATCGGGACAGACATTGGCTTCAAGGCAAAAGTCAGTGAAAGCCAGGGGGTCTTTGCGGATTTTTTCCTGCCACGCAACAAGGTCAATGTCAGCATACCAGCTGAGAGAGGAGCTTTTCGACTTCTTAGGACGTGTCATCAGTAGTACACCGGTTTCTTCAAAAGTCTCCCTTATCGCTGCTATGCGTAGGGCGACGTCCGGTGGCAGGGGGTCTTGCTCTGGCTTGACATTTGTGCATGATAGCGTGACCGACTCCGTGATCATCCGAGGCCGTGGTCCGACCACTTTCTGACTGAACTTTTGAATGGACTCTCTATTTATTCCATGAGCGGCAAATACATCATACCACTTTGGAGAGTAATCACTGATTTCGGCCAGTCCACCAGGAAAGACGTAAGCATTAGCCATGAAAGAACTTAAGCTGCTACGCTTCACCATAAGAAGTCGAAAATCACAATGATTTTTATTCACCATGTCTCTCGGAGAAGTGTGCGCCCTCACCATCATAGTAGCTAAGTTATTTCCGACAAGTTCCTGCAAGGAGGCTCTAACTACAATAATGACACTGGCAGCCTCTTTCCATGGTGGAATGTGTTCCATTTCTGAAATTTAAAAAAAAATTCTTTAAAAGACATGCAAATCCGAAATATTAAATTATTTGCATTATAAATATTTATTTTTATACCTGATGGTAATTAGTATACTTTTCCATATAGTGATAATTCATGTTATTTAATAAGTCACATAATTTACACATTTAAATCTTGAAACCCCTTTAATTAAAAATATTAATTTTAAATTCGTAAATCCTTTAAAGATCTTGTAAATCTGAATGAATTAACTTCACCGGAACCTTAAATAGGTTAGCTGTCTAGGTTTTCCTGGAAGAGATTTTAAACTAATTACTCATTGAAGCAATTCTAGTAACCACTTGCTCACACATTTTTTGTAACAACTTTCCTAACTTGAACTGTTAAGTTCGAGAAGTATAATTCAAATCAGACGCGTGCTATTTATAATGATTTTTATGTAAAGATATGTTTCCTACTTATGAGTGAACGAAAGTAAACCGGTATCTTAGCATCTCGTGCTGCTATGGTTCCCCCCCCCCCGAAAAAAAAACGAAAGTAGAAATATGAATTGATTTTACGCTTGAAATATATAAAAGCAATATGGGTGTTCCGCCTTCCTCCTTGCTGCATGCTTTCGTGGTGTCACAATTAGCACACTTGGCGCGTATTCGAGACGTCCAAGTTCGAATCCTGGCGAGGGTATTGCTCATTTTTTATGTCTCCTGCTTCAAAAAAGCCTAATGACTCTACAGTGGCGCTCGAACTAAAAGGTTGATGATGATTGTTCACCACCAAGAAGACCATAAGAAGCCTGTATTTGGTGATTGGGTCACCTCATTCCCAGTCAAAAGGGGGGTATATAAGGTATTTTCCCCTCCTTTCTGCGTGCCTTCGTGGTGTAACGGTAGCACATTCGGCGTGTATTCGAGAGGTCCAGGGTTCCAGTCTCGGCGATGGCCCTGCACATTTTTCATCTCTCCGGCTTCAAAAATATCCAATGTCTCTACAGTGGCGCCCGAGCTAAAAGGTGGTGATGATGATTCTTTACCACCAGGATTTGGCGGCTGGGTGCTCTAATCCCCAGTCGCCCTTTAAACACGGGGGAGTATATAAGGTATCAGAAGTGGGCTTAGCCCTACACACCTAACCAAACAAGTTGGTCTCATGGTCTATTTTATCCCTCTTTTCTGCATGTCTTCGTGGTGTAATGGTTAGCATACTCGGCGCGTATTCGAGAGGTAAAGGTTCGAGCCCTGGAGAGAGCATTCATTACTCATTTTTCATGTCGGCTTCAAAAATCCTGATGACTCTACACGTTTATCATAGTTATTTCGAGTTCTTCACGTACTTTCGTTCTCTTCTAATTAAATTACTTATTGTGAAATACTGAAAATACTTCTTAAAATTTATATACTAAAGGAGGTTATATTATCAACCGAATAACTATTCTTCAAGAAAACATTTTGGAAACTTAGTGAGGTTGATAATAATGGTTGTGAATATATTTATGAATAATTGTCTTTTGAAATATAAAGTACAGAAATATTCTTCTGCAGCAATGAAGCAAACAGCATGAAATGATTTTTTAAAAGTTTACTTTAGTTATTAATCATACGCATTTGAAAATATTTCTGGGCACTTACTGAGACTGATAATAATAAACATCATAATTTTTATGAACTACTTATATCTAAATATATTACAATGTACAAAACATTTTTCTGAAGCAATTTCTTAAAATTTACTTTAGTAATTAACAATACGCATTTTAAAATGCCTCTGGGTACTTTAATTTACTACTTTAATTAACTTTAATTTTCTATTTACATTTTAAAATGCCTCTGGGACTGATAATAATAATCATGAATCATTTTTATGAATTATTTGCAGATGAAAATAGTATAAAGTACAGAAACATTCTACTTAAGCAAATCTCTCAAACTTACTTTAGTTATTAATAATATATATTTTTCTTTTCTTAAGCAGTGTATGGCATTCAAGTTGCCGCGATCAATTTCAATCAAGGTTACAAAATGTTTTCATAAAGATGTCGATGGAAAGTGTTAATTGTTTCCATTTTTCGTATTTCGAGAATTGGGTAGGGGAAAAAAAGTTAACAAATTTGTAGCATTCATTATTTTAATTAACCAAGTTATTTTTAGTTTGAACTTTCCTATCGATATCTCAAAGTTTCAGTTGCTGCCCGAATTTAGCGCGAGCGAGATATTTATGCAAATCGCATATATCTGATAGCAGATTTAAAAGGCAGGAGTTAACTAGGGGAAAAAGAGAGTCTTGGATTTATCGCCGTAAGGCTGTGCGCGCAAAGATTTCCTCTGTCTACTGAAAGTTCGCCTTCATAGGCAAATTGCAATTACTAGTTCTTGCTAGTGAAATTCGCATTATTGCATTTCACTAAGAGTTAGGCTTCCCTCGCCGTCCTACTTAAGGTTATCTTAGGTGTCTGAATTGTTAACACACCTTATTTCATATTATTTTAGTTCAGCCCAAGTAGTGGCTTACTCTCAAGTTGGAGAGTTGTAATTATTTGAATTAAAGGGTCACTTTAAACCCTCCTTCTGACTTTGTAGTTCTTCAACACCAAAGGACATAGCCTAGATTTGCTCACTGTCCTCCACATAGCGTTTCACAGCATAGGTTAGCAAGAAGATTAAGAGATTGAAGGAGAAACCTTATATTGGCGCCCGAATAGAAAAAATGATGGAAGGAAGTTTGAATATGCCAAGTACATCCCAAAATACAGCTGAAATGCCTAATGGATTTGGATTCATAGTGGAAACCATCAGAGCAGCCATGAAGCCGGCAATAGTTTTTGATGCCAGAGCACCTGTGAACACATTTTTGGAAAAATTAGAAGCGCATTTTTTGCTGTATCCAGTTCCGGAACATCAGAAGGTTATATTAGCTACAGGAGCATTGAGGGGCCAAGCATCGAACTGGTATAAGTGCATCGGAAAATGTCTGCTGGGGGAACCAGGAACGCCGACTTACACTTATGAAAATTTCAAACTAGCAATTTTGAGAGCGTTTCCTGTTGTTAAAGACCGTGCCAAACTCGAAGCTGAATTGTTTAGCAAGTACCAACAGCGGGTGGACGAATTATCGGAATTTATTTTGAGAAAAATACAAGTCTTTAAATTATTGTATGGTACGAGGCCAGACCCGGAGATTATCCAGATAATCCTGCCCAGATTGTTACCATCTATACAAGATCTCATGGAGCTATGAAATCTCTTCACGCTGGACAAGCTGTTTGAACTCGCCGTGCAATTCGAGAACCGGCGAGCGGCCGAAAATCAACGAAGGGGACCGTATGAGCAGCGGCCGCAGGGGAACCAGAATGCCGAAGGAAGAAACAGACGATGGCCGAGAACTACTGGTACCAGTCAAAATGCGAGCGGTCAACCGCGCCAAGTACAGCGCCAACAAAATAATTCCAACTACGGAAGAAAATCATTCTCCCCAGGCAGAAGCCAGCAACAGAAGAAAACACCCGCAAAGCATTTAAACTACTAAGGAATATTGCGGGGAAGGGGGTGCAATGTTCCGAGGAGAAGAAAAATCCCTCTGAAGTACAGCTAAATACGGTCATGGTGAGAAATATTGAATTACCGAGACTGCAGTTACTAATTAACAACGTACCCGCTACAGCTCTGTTGGATACCGGCGCTCAAGGAAGCTGTTTGGCAGAAGAGTTTTTTAAGAAGCACTTTCGTAGATATCGTCTGCATAGCGTGGAAGGAATGAAGGTGGTAGCAGCCCAAGGAAAAACGTGTCAATGCATGGGAAAAATCGAGCTGTACATCAAAATCGGCGAAGAACAAAAAAAAATTATGTTTCTTGTAGTGAAGAACCTCCAAGCATCGGTTATTTTAGGAACAGATTTCTTTTCAGCTGTGGATGCGAAAATCGATTTTGAAAACTCCACCTTGCAAGTAACCATGGACCCAGTTAAAAAGAAATCAACACCTCCCCCTGAAGTGGATTTAAGCCATCTAACGCCCGAAGAACAGGACAAGTTTCGGGAATTGGTAAGTCATTTTGCTGATTTATTTGATGATATTCCTGGATTCACGCAGATAGTAGCACACGAAATTAAATTAACTACGGATGAACCTATACGTCAGCGTCCTTACAAGTACGATAAAGTTAAAGAGGAAATAATAAAATACCATATTGATGAAATGTTAAAAAACAAAATAATAACTCCTATTTCTAGTGCATATGCGAGTCCGGTGGTTTTATGTAAGAAAAATAATGATTTGCCGTTAACTGATCCATTAAGGTACAGGTTCGCTATTGACTACAGAAAGCTTAATAGTATAACAAAATTTCCAACTTACCCACTTCCGGTAATTGATGAAATTCTAAGAAGTATTAAATCAACAAAATACATAACCACGCTAGATTTGACATCAGGATATTTTCAGATAAGCATAAAGCCGGAAGATGTTCACAAAACAGCATTCATAACAAAATACGGTACATATGGCTTTTTGCGTATGCCTTTTGGATTGTCGGGAGCCCCGGCCACGTTTCAGAGGTGCATGGACAAAATTTTAAGGCCGGTAATAGGAAAAAGTACATTTATTTATCTTGACGATATAATTGTTACTTCAGAGTCGCTGGAAGAACATATTAAAGACCTTCGAGAAGTCTTTACTCTTTTGAAAGATGCAGGACTTAAAGTGAACATTAAGAAATGTAAATTCGCGGCAAAAGAACTCAAATATTTAGGGTACAAAATTTCTCAAAGGGGGATTGAAACAGATAAATCTAAAGTTATAGCAGTGAAAAATTACCCAATTCCGAATACAGCCAAAAAGTTAGCGACTTTCTTGGGTCTGTGCTCATATTATAGAATTTTTATTAAAAATTTTGCAGAAATTGGTGAACCATTGTTAAAGTTAAGAAGGAAAAGAGTTCGTTTTGCGTGGTCTTCAGAAGCAAACGCCGCATTTGAGAAGTTAAAAGAATCTTTAATTAATGCACCAGTTCTAATGTTCCCGGAGAGAGACAAGGGTCTAGAAATTTATGCAGACGCTTCAAATTATGCAATCGGAGCGGTATTAACACAGAATAGAAAAGCGATTGCCTTTTTTAGTTGTACATTGAATGATACGCAAAGAAATTATTCGGCAACGGAGCGTGAAACTTTAGCAGTTCTCTCAGCTGTTCAAAAATTTTGTGTATATTTTGGGAGTTCTCCCGTAACAGTATATTCAGATCACGCGGCAGTTACCAGATTATTTTCAGGAAAGAATCTTTCGCCACGCTTAATTCGGTGGACCTTAAAGTTACAAGAATTTAATCTCATTATCAAACACACACCGGGAAAAGACAATGTAGTGGCAGATGCCTTATCCAGAATAAAATTAGACGAGAACGGCGAGAAAATAAAAATTGCGATAAAGGTGGTGGATGATCGATTCTCCACCACCGCGATTTGGCGATTAGGTCCCCAAAACCCCAGTCGCCCTCTAAAAAGGGGAGTATATAAAGTATTTCTCCCACTTTCATCGCATGCCTTCGTGGTGTAGTGGTCTGCATGCTCGACGCGTAACCGAGAGGTTCGTGGTTCGATTCCCGGCGAAGGCGTTGCTAATTTTTCATGTCTCCTGCTTCCAAAAATTCCTAATGTCTCTACAAATTGAGGTAAATATTTGCTGCAATCCTCTTGCGCAATTGTTCAGGCAAATAAATACACAGATACGTCTTGAATGATTCAGTCTTTTAAGTGCATTTGTCTTTAGGGTGCGTTAATTTATAATGAAATAATATCAGACAAAATTTTATGTTCTCTATATTTGGTTTCTGATAGGCTAAATAGTGAACTAGTAACTTTATGACAAGTGCTTAGATAAAAATTATTTCATATGTTAAACTAAAATCTGTATTTTGAGTTAAGACTGCTTTTTTCTTATTTTTATACTTTTTAATTTTTTAAATAATTTTTTGAAATTTTGATGGCAAACTCAAATTTCATGGTTTTAAAGCAAGGTGAAAGTTTTTAGAAAATTTCAGAAATTGCAATCGCAGTACTTATAAGGACGACTGATACAAATGTATATATGTTACAAACCAATTTTAAAGAGCATTAAAACAGTCTGTGATGGGATTAAAAGAGCACTAAGTGTGCTTGATAATGAAATTTACAATGAATTTACAAATCACGTCTTCCTTGGTGAAAACTTGCAATCACGTGGAAACATAATGTATCATGCTAAAAATGTACAATACGCCTATTTCTTGCGAGCAGAACACGTCTAAGACGTATTCCGCTAAACATTATTTTCTCCTTCCTTTCAGCATGCCTTCCTGGTGTAACGGTTCCTACTGTAACGGTTAGCACACTTGCGTGTATTCGAGAGGTCCAGGCTCGAGTCCTGGCGAAGGTACTGCACATTTTTAATGTGTCCCGTATAAAAAAAAATCTAATATCTCTACAGTGGCGCCCGAACTAAAAGGTGGCGGATGATGATTCTTTACCACCAGGATTTGACGACTGGGTTCCCTAATCCCCAGTCGCGCTTTAAAAGGAGGAGTATTTCTCCCTCCGTTCTGCATGCTTTCGTGGTGTAACAATTGTACTTTCGGCGCGTATTCGAAAGGTCCAGGTTTGAGTCCCGGCGAGGATATTGCGGGTTTCTTCGATTTCCTTGTTTCGAAAAATTTGGAAATGACTCTACAGTGGCGCCCGAACTAAAAGGCGGTGGATAATGATTCTTCGCCACCATAAATTGGTGATTGGGTGTCCCCTAATTCCCAGTCGCCCGTTGAAAGGGGGTATATAAGGTATTTTCTCCCTCCTTTTTGCGTGCCTTCGTGGTGTAAGGGTAGCACACTCGGCGCGTATTTGAGAAGTCCAGGTTTGGGTCCTGGCGAGGGCATTGCACTTTTTCTCTTCTCCTGCTCCAAAGAAACCTAATCACTCTACAATGTAATTTGAAAATACAGTGAGGCCATCTTGTAGTGACCTCTACGATCAATGATTTTGAAAATAAAGGCCAGATATGAAAGTGGGTACGTATGTGTGTTTGTATATATATACTTTTGGTACTGCTGATTGCAATAAAAAAGAGGTGCACTATTAGATATTATATACAAAATTTCAGTAATCCCGTATACAAAATTTCAAAATGTTAACGCTCGTGAATTTTAAATTATTCGACCTACATATGCACATACGTACGTACAAACGTCACAAAAGAATTCATTTTGCAATCATTTTTGAAATGACGAGTCTTTTATTCTTCCCGTACGTACAAACCACTCGCAAAACTACTTTTAATTCATGTTTTGATATTTACGAATATTTTCTATACACTTTGTTGTTTAATTTATGAAACACTTAAGATAATCTCAATAAACGTATGCAGGCATTTTTCAAATTTATTCAAGGAAGGATGGGGCATCATATTCTAGTTATACTCAAAGGGGTGCAATGGGATAAAAAAGGTTGAGGACCACAGCGTTAAAATATGTTGAGAAATCGCTTTTGATCTGATTAACAGAAAAATATTTATGTATAGAGTTTCATTCATGTAAAGTGCATATTTCACCTACTGCACTTGTATTTAATATTAAACAGTGGTATAAAAATAACAGTACGGTTTTTTTATAGGAAAGAATTCATGATTTTGCAGTGGTACCACTGTAGCTAATTTCGGTATCGAATTAAATTATATTTAAAACCAAGCAAATAACAATAAATAAACATTTCCAGTTTTTTCTGGAACAACCAAACTTTTATACAATAATTTAGTTAATCCTTTCTAAATCAGTAAATGTGCGCCCAGACAGTATATTGGTTAGAGGAGCTTACTGCGGCACCGAAGGGTCCGGGTTCGAATCCAGGAGAAGGCGTGGATGTTTGTAAATGTACAGTATCTGTGCAACATGGGGGCACTCTAAAGCACGAGCCGAAAGTCCTCTCGAGAAATTGGTGGTAGGGGAAGAGGAGGTGGGAGACCCTGGGACTCGTAACCTCCCCCGCCCCGAGGTGCTCTTCATCAAAATTGGGGACGGAGCTGAGCGAAGTTGTACTGTCTTATGTATAGTGCTCAAGGCTCTTGCCAACGACAGAAGCAATCTTGCATTCCTTGTCAACGATGAGTTTCGTGGGCTTGCTATCAGACATGTTACTATCAGACAGCTCAGATAAGTAACAAATCAGTAACTTTCTGAATAATGTATTTATCGCCTAGGCTTGGTTTGGCTGTTATGATATAGCACACTTTAAATGATTTCATCACATTCCTAAGTTGTTTGTGTTAACTTTTCTCTTTCTGTCTGAACTGCTGTTTCAGTACAAAATAGCAATCCGCAAATGGAGTTTCTATTTTTAACGTTACTCTGCAATTGGTTGGGCGTATTTCAAATTTGACATTTCACTGCCTCCGTGCTTGTGGATTTCTCTTTTAATTTTCATAAATCTTTAGTGGTTAACCTTCGATTACGATGTCTACAAAAGAAAAAGTGAAAGCAGTAAATTTATAAACTTGATTAAAAGTCACGAATGACCCTCTATCGCAAAGGAAGCTGGCAGAAGAGTGCATTAAATGGTTGATAACAAGAAGATGATTGCTTTATTTTATGTAATTCAAACTGCTTTACAAAAGGAAGTGATTAAGCAAAAGAGAAAGTCAGTGTAACCCAACTTCATCAGAAGAAATAAAAAATGAATGGGTTCGAAATTGCTAATCAAAATTTATAATGGAAGATTTTTTTCCTCCCTCTAATTTTTTATAAGTTCCAAGTTCTATAAATAAGTTAAAACATTTAAATTGTAATTTTGAATATAATAAAATGGTTGATTTGTGAAAGTCAAAACAATTTTAGGAAAAGAAATTATAAATCAAGAAAATAAATAAATGGACAGACTTAATTGGATAAATATTTTAAAAAACAGTCTTTCGCAGATTTTTCGGTGCTCAAAATTGAAAGTTTGCTTTTGGTCCCAATCGGGCAAAAAAAAAAAAAAAAAAAAAAGAAACTGACTTAATTCACTATTCTGCTAAGTTTTAAATGTAAACAAATATGGCTGCTATGCTAAAAAAAGTTAGGCTTAGCTACACTTCAAAATTGTTGATAATCGTACAACTATTGCATGCAGTTCATGCAGTTAACTAACGGCATAAAAATCGGAAGATAAGAACAACATAATTCAATCATTTTTAAAGCAAAAACTGCCCAATTTACCAACAAAATAAATAAATAAGAATAAAAAAATATATATACTAAAAAGGGAAGTGCACAATTACATGTTATAGCAGTGCTATATGCAAAATTTCAACATTCTGCGACCACTCGTTTTAGAGTTATGCGAGAGATACTTACATACATACGTACAGACGTCACGAAAAAATCTCTTCTGAATCCATTTTAAATCCTTTTTGCAACCCGCTTTGGGAAAAAGAATCCTTTATCCTGTCCTTAGGTATAGATGTCACGCAAAAAAATCGTTAAATTGCACTCGATACTGGTCAAAATGGATATTTTCGTTGAAATTTGATACCCGAAAATTTTCGCGATTACAATACTTCCTTTACTTCGTACAAGGAAGTAAAAATGATACAGGTCTTCTTTTTTAAATGATAACTCAAATGCATTCTTACACTACGAATGAGGTTTAAAGTTTTATATTAACTTTTAGATTTTGCGTTGTATCTTGTGTCAGAAGTAAAAATCAAGCAAAGGCGATAACTCACCACCAGTAACCAGGTAACTCCTAAAGAGGAGGAGTAATACAGGAAGTTAATTAACTAGTAGAGACGGTTTTAGATATAAAATCATTCGAGAATAAAGAACGAGTGGAACTGTTTTTGCGGAAAAACATAGGCCACCCAAATCATGGTTTACCATTCGACCATTTTTCGTTTCCTGACTTGATTCTTTTGATGAAAATGGTCTTGTTTTTCTATTAGTCTAAATCAGACGTTTTATTTATACACAGTCCCATCACAATGAATGTGAACATTCTTATGAAATCATGCTCATCAAAGAGTTATGCCTGCTTCAAAGAACTACGCATGATATGCTGTGCTTTATTGCAAAGTATGAAAGACATAACATGAATAACAATTTTTAGTGTGTCGGTTGAGCTTATATATTGGGTGGATAAAAATTAGTGACTACGCGTCACTAGTTCTGAAAAGGCTTCGTTGCCATAGGTACAAATATTTATGGTATATGATAATAATCGCCAGCCATGTTTGTCACCTTCTGCCGAGTTCTGGAAGACAGCGTACACCATCAGGATGTCCACTTCAGTTGATGCCGCGCAACAACCGACCAAAAGCACGAATACCCTTATTTCTACTGTAATGTATCTACTGAAATGCTGTATTGAACGCATCAGAATGATCTCTTTCTTTTGGCATAATCACATACAGCTATCGGCTATATATGGCCTGAGTAAAATGTTGGTATGGCGGTTATTCTAGTACCTCCCATCACCATCACTGCAAAAGATCCGTGTCAGCGCTCGCGTTATGGCACCTGATATTGTCTTGGATGATAGGATTTATCACACGAGATATCATATGCGCCTAGTACTTAGGCAAAAGCAACAACACTTGTAGGTGATAAATCCCATAATCCTCCATGATCATGTATGACCTCCATGACTATGTTGTCACAGTGCGAGCACAGTCACAATCTATTGTTACGATAGCGATGGGAGATATTAGAACACCAGCAATACTCATCCGATATGAATCCATGTGGCTATGATATCTTAGTTAAAACGAAAAACCACTGAAAGCTATATTACACAAACATAGAAGAGGTTATTCTTGCTTTAGAGCAGTTGTTGTGAAGTATCAGCACAAATGGACTTGTTGATGCTGTACGATACCTTTCAACAACCTGGCATGAAATAGAACATATGACAGGCAATTATACTGGGAAATTGTAAGTACTGCACTTATCGTAATAAAATCTTTGTAGATCTACCGACACGGTGCCACTATTTATCCAATCCATGTACATACGTATACTAAATAAAATGAGGTAAAGATTTTCACACAAATAAGGCTGTTTATAAAGAACTATTCTGAATGGTTGTATTTAATTATTCCTTAACATAATCTCTATAATTATACTATCGGGAAACGTTTTCATATGCAAATAATCATACGGATAATTTTTGGCTCATATTTTGTTACCTTCGCAGAGACAATATTTGTAAGAACAGTTTTGCATCATGATATTCTCTGGATATTTTATGCGTATATCATTATTTAAGACATTTTATTTTGAAATTGTGAAAGCAAAATTTCAAGTGATTTTACGAGTATGATAGTTATTAAACATTTCTGCCAAAAAGATTCTTTTCGTTATACTCTGCCATTTCTAGGACAAAGTAAACCACTCACATGATTGACTTCTATTTCAACACTAAACAGCAGCATCCTCTGCTACTTCATTAGACATATTCGCAACTGAAGAAATACTTTAGTCGATAATCCAGTTAATAGAGCTGATAAAAGTATTCGTTTCACTGCTTTGTTTAACGAACCTCGTAGCAGTTCATGAACTTATAAAATCGTACTGAAAAGGTAACGCACTAGGAAATCTGGATTTTAGCCTTTCTGGATAATCTCTTCTTATCTTTCACCATGAAACAAAGCGTGACGGTAAAGAATTCTGTATAGACAGCAATCTATTGCATTATTGAAAAGGCGCTGGAATTCGAAGTATGTTTCACACGTGAAGGAAAGATGCTATCGAACTAACGGAAAATGTACAGTCAGCTCCCGATTAACTGTGGGTGGATTACGCGGATATTGGCTTTAAAAAAAGGATGAAGTTTGTTTATTGCGGAACGATGAAAAAAATTCCACCATAAACCTCCAGAAAAAGGAAAATTTCTACAGGAAACGCAAAAAGAAGAGGAAAATGCGTGAGAACAATAATGATAGCAGATGATGTCACAGTATTTAGTAATTGCCTTTATCCACAACAAAATGTAATTTAATTGTACATCATCTGAGGCCTTACCAGTAGCGAAATGTTTTAAGACTTCTGACTTGCTGGTAGCTGAATAGGCTGGCTTTTTTTTTAACCAATGGCGGGCCCTCAGCCGACTTCGACGTGCCAATACTACAGACATGGTGATCACTTTATTATGGAGGCACCTAATAAGGTGGGCCACCTTTGTCTTCTATGAAGTAGATGGACACTTACAACCATGCCTTCTCCGGGATTCAAACCCGAGCCCTTTGGTAACACAGTCGGCTCCCCTAACCACTATACCATCTGGGCGGCCGGCTGGCTTGTTGCACATTTAGTTTTCGAGGTCTTACCCACGCGTAATGTGAATACGAGCCACACTCTTCGCGAAGTCATCTCTTCCTTGGCTGATACATTGCCGTTTCCAAATAACTTAACGTATACATAAGCTGGAATATAGAAACATTGTTAATTCAACCGTTAAATAAATTGCCTATTAATTTCAGTTTCCCATCGACTGCAATCGAAATTCAAGAGTTGTATAAAAAACTGTTTTTCAGCTTCTTCTTGTTACGAATGCTGATTTAATTTACCTAACCAAAGAATTATTTTCCACATTTTGCTGTTCAGAAATACATTGTTTTAGTATTTTGGATTAATCATAACATAGGCTTTTTCATTTCGTTTTTATTGTTGTCGTATTAATCGTGATTCTAGGTTAACCATGGATTTCATCTTCGTTTGATCGGAAGTATGCTTTATTCATTTTATTACCTCCCGATCAAATCTTGCAGCATTGGAAGAAACCTAGTTAATTTTAAAACGGGATATTTATCTAGAACTTCCGCACAATGTTCTGTAGCAGTGGTTTTCAAATAGAGAATGCAATAATACCGCAGAAAATGTGTTTTGTGATTTGCAAACCTCTATGAAATTTTCAAGACAAGCAATACACTAAGTGTATCAATGAAAATGAATGAGTCGTATTTACAGTCTGGAGTCTACAAATTCAGCTTTCTGAAGGAAACAATCTCTAAAAAATAAACATGGACAAGATTTAAACCTGTAGTTTGATAATATGGAACCTTTCACGTGTTATATTGTTTGAGGATGCGTGAAGGAAATAATAAGTTGTTGATGAACCACAAAGACATTTAAATTGATTTTACCAATTGCATTTTGGACGCTAATAACTTATTATGTAAAACACTGGCCCGGATGTAAGACAGCCTTACATATGAAACGATCTTATATACCTGTTATAATGTTTCACTGAAGTAGTTGATAACATCATACATATTAGCTTGATGTGCTAACAATTTTCCACGCAAAGAAAAAAGATAAATAAATGATATAAATGCCACATTTTGAGATAAGACTAAATACATATATTTTCATTGAATAATTAAGGAAAAAGCGATAAATTGCCGTAATATGTTTTTCAAATATTAGGCTACCCTTATAAGACGAATGTGATTTCCAGAAGAGTTTATTACGAAGAAAAAGAGTCTTATATTCAGGCAAGTGTTATATATGAGTGGCAAAACTATCTCATAAGAATTAGTACTAAAGTAAACATCCCTTTTCGTTCTATTTCTTTAATGGAATCTTCAAACGTATTTATGTTTAACGTAAAATATAAATATGATATAATAAATGCATTATAATATTCTACACTTATCTGTTATTTAAAATTCATTTAAATACTCAAAAGGACTCGTCCTTTTTGAATTTATTCTCTTTTCATCTCTTCCATGAGGGACGTCACCGATATAAACAGTAAACCTAAACAAGTCATTTACAGAAAAAATGACAGCCACTGGTTTAAGTTATTATTTTCCTTTCCTAGAAGTATTCTTGCGAGAAAATATTTTCCAGTTGAACGGGGCGGAGCAATTTATGTTTATTGAGCATTTAGTGCATACAGCTTTAACAGATACTTTCAGAAAGGGGGAAAGTACTGAACAGTACAACTGGATCAGGTGCCACGTTCATCCGATGCATAAGTTTATCTTATATAGAACAGTCTATTGATTATTATTTATCAAACTTCATCTTACAGTTCAAGTCCACTCAAACTTATTAGGGTTTGGCGTATTCTAATATTGTTAATAAAGTTTGATTATTTGAACGACATTAGATTTATGCATTAGATTTATTATTTAGATTTAGATTTATTATTTATATTTATCTTTTATCTAATATGAGATAGGATTTTTTCCGTAATAACTGTATTAAAAAACAGCTGTCGGAAATTATAAAGGTAGGCTGTTTCTGAATATTTTGTGATACTGCTGTTTAATTGAAATCTGTGTGGTTAGAGTGCGAAGGACATGCTATTTAATAAATAAGGGTAACACGCAAAAATGTAAAAAAAAAAAAAAAAAAAAAAAAATGGGAGTGATATAAAGTCTGAAAGCTTTCAGGGTGTTTTTTTTTTATTAGATTTCTCATAAAAGTTATTTTGTCCTTCGCAAAGCCATAATCAGGAAACTATTTCGACCTTTATTTTTGTAGTATTTACATACAAAAGCCTGCTATTTCAAACGGTGCTAGCGGCTTCGTTTCCTCTTCCTTGGTTGGAACCATAGAGCTGTAATATAGAGAAACGGCAACCCTGAAGGGGAACAGGAATGCTAACCACGTGACATATGGAACATTTCCCGAATCGTATTTCCCGCGAATCTTCCTTACCATTACAGCCCTATAGAGAATTTGTGAGAAGCAAGTGTTTGCGAGTACGCGCATTGTTTCGGACTTAAAAAATGGTACTTTCGTGCTCCGCATATGGATGTAATTCCAGATACGTGAAAGGTGAAGGAGTAACATTTCACAGATGAGCTTTTTCTAAAGTTTTAAAACCTATTTTTTATAAGATGTAGAGGTGTTTTAGCCACTCTACTTGCCGTTTTCTAATAAAAATAGATTTTCTAATTTTATATAATATATGCATACTTGAAATAACATTTAAATAAAAGTATCTTAATATATATGTATGTTTTTAATAACTGCGTTCTGAAAAAAATGTTAAAATTTTAGTAATATGATATAATTTTAATTAGGCTAGTATTCTGCTTTGGCGACATTTTTTGTACGCCAACAGACTTTGCTTCAAATGCGTTTAGTTATATATTCTTTGTATGCGTTTGCTTATGCGGACATGTACGAAGTAGTAATGTATGTATTTAATACTTGGTAATGTCGATACAATACACTGTGTAAGAACTGCATAAAATTATGATTTTTTTTTACATGAATGACCTTATTTTATCCCCTTTTCTTGCATCCAAATACTATAACAAATATGTTTACTTTCAATCACGTATTTTCTTTCTTATATCATGTTTCTGGCATTTATTTTAATATTAAGAATTTGTTAAGTATTAGGAAAATAGTCATTATATAGCAGTTAAATTTCAAAACTTTAATAATTTTAAGTTTCTTTTTAAAAATAATGAACATTATTTAAATTTTACCTTCTAAAATTATTTAAAATAGTGCGACTACGTTGTGCAACGTGCATAATATATTTATTTTTGTTAGTAAAAGGAAGTCTTAATTTACCACATTTTTGTTTCATAATTTATTAATTTACCCCTCTCTCTTCCTTTTAACTTACACTGGTGTGCAAAAATTAAGGACGAAGTCGAAATTTACCATATCAGCTGAACGAAGAGGCAGAGCGGACAGAAAGACCAATCAGGAGATTAAGTAAGGTGATGTACGGTAGCACATGCGCAGATATGCAGGTAGACGTAATGGGGGAGTGTCTGAGTAGTATAAAGCATGTTGTCGGTGTAAGATCAGTATTTCTGGCAAAGAGATTGCACGCCGTATAGCAGTTAAAATCACACCGAGTTGCTGCCTCAGCGAGAAATGGCGAATAATCAATCTGTTAGACGACATCTGGATGCTTTTACCCGAGGTCGAATCATTGGGAAGTTGGAGGAAGGCCGCAGTGTGACAAGTGTGGCTGCAGAGTTCGAAATTGCTCACAGCATCGTTTCACGACTTTGGAGACAATTTCAAACTACAGGAACAGCTATCCGGGGGTTTAGTAGTGGTCGTCCACGAGGAACCACACCCGCAGATGACCGGTATATTGCCTTACAGGCCAGAAGAAACAGGCGGCAGACAGCGGGAGAAATCGCTAGACACACGACACAGGCGACTGGACGACCGATATCGCGTTTTACCGTGGCCAGAAGACTGCACGGTGGTGGTCTGTTTGCACGACGCCCTGTACGGTGTGTACCTCTAACGCCTGCCCATCGGAGAAGGCGTTCTCTGTGGTGCCGGGAACACCGGAATTGGAGAGACAAGGAATGGGGACGAGTACTATTTACAGATGAGAGCAGATTTAGTCTGAGTTGCGATTCTAGACACATACACATCTGGACAGAGCGGGGAACACGCAATATCCCCTTCAACATCATCAAAAGGGACTGTTTTGGAGGTCGCGGAGTTCTCATTCGAGCAGACATAATGCTTGGTAGAAGGACCGACTTTCATATCTCCCAAGGAGGTTCGTCACCTGGGACTGCTATTGTAACGAAGTTCTTCTTCCTTACATGCGTCTTTTCACAAGGGCTATAGGTCCTCAGTTCCTCTTCATGGACGACAACGCTCCACCTCATCGCACAGTTACTGTCGAAGAGCTGTTGGAGAGTGAAGATATTGAATACATGGATTGGTCGGCAAGGTCTCTGGATCTAAATCCCGTCAAGTATGTACGGAACTTACTAGGGAGACCTGTGGCAGAACGTAACTTATCGCCAGTAACGATTCCGAAACCGCGATTGGTGCTACAAGAGGAACGAGCAGCAGTGTCTCAACAGCTCATTAACAACCACATATCCAGCATGCACAAATGATGTGAAACCTACCTAGCAGTCACGGGAGATCATATTCCCTATTAAAGACCGGATGTTTCTTGCTGGACACCCGTCACAGGGATGTTTCGGCCTTCAGTCGCATTGCGCTCCTTGCTACTTTTTCAATAAAGCTCCTTTTTATCCCTCTGATTTCTCTTTTAGTAAGTGTTGCTTACATTACTCATGTCCTAATGTATTGGGATCTTACGGTATTAAATGTGTTGATTTGGAAAGCTTTTGTACAAAGTTATATTGAAAAAACCGTCTCGTCGTTAATTTTTGCACAGCAGTGTATAGTTATGCACCTCTCTTTTCGGTTGCAATCGGCCGCACCAAAAGTATATAAATATACATATATACCCG
>KK122188.1:230613-245880 GCA_000611955.2 Stegodyphus mimosarum
CTACCCTCCTGATGAAATCATCACTATTTCCCCTTTTTTTATTTAATTTTATTCACTTTTAACGGAAAAAAATCGCCAGCCGTGGCGATAGTACGCCAAAGTCTAGGTTCAGTTTCATTTCATGCCCAAACTCCTGCAGCTCATTCCTGTGCCGCTTTTCGCCCGGTTTTGAATGGCGATGCTCGGTCTAGTATATAACAGGTCTATGGTTGGAACGTTTTCAAATTTTTCTGTGTTGTTATCGTGTAGCACATGTTTCCGCATCGTCATTTTCACTCTTGCGGCTGAAGAGGCTGTTCTATTTAATTTTCGAAACTAGTCCTGCAAATTTATGTAACTTGTGTTGATTCTTGTTGGTATAGAAGCTTTAACGTTCGTTCTTCGGCTTTTTATTTTAGTTAATAAAGAACTATGTTTATTAGCGTCACAGAAGAGCAAATGCTTAATTTGTAAAATATTCGTACGTAATTTTAAAAATAATTTGTAATTTAAAAGATATAAAACAATAAATTTGAAGTTGAAATAAATCCTGTTTTCTACAAAGCTGAAGAAGTAAATGCGCTAGGTAATAATTTTTGTTAGCTTCTATTTGGCTATTACAAAAGAATATAAAAGTGTATCACAAAATTATTCAAACAAGGATACGTATAAAGCATTTATCGAATGCGTATTGGCAGATTAAATAATTACTAAAATAAACATATTAAGCAAAATTCTAGCAATTTAAGTGCCTCTTCTTTTGACTTGCTGACTTATTAAAAAATTTCCCCAAATAATAAGTTATTCGAAACTCTTGCATTAAAAAGCGTTCACAATACAGGAAATACTTTTTTATAATATATTGTAAGGCTAAAATCTGCATGACATAACACTGTTCCAAGTGCAATGTATTGTAATTTTAGATCTTATGAAATGTGGAGTAGGTAGAAACAGCGAGATCGAAGATCTCCTATGCAATGCATTAAAAGTAAAAAATCTGATGTATACACCACATGACTTCCTTGTACGGAATATTAAATTATACTCATTTTGCATTTCATTTAAACTTATTGGATTGAATTAAATCTACTCATACATAGCGCATAAACCACAATAGAATAAATGCACTCTTTAAAATTCACTATATTTGTTTACCATAGCGACACTCTAGCGCTAGGTTCACTTAACAGCGTTACATCTCATTCATTTTATAACTCAATGCACAAAAATTATGTATATCATTTGAAGAATTATCTAATCGTTGCCACATGTTCTATTCAAATACTATGATAAATCTAAAACGATGTATAAAAGAAATTAAACAAACAACAACAACAACAACAACAAAAAAAAAAGAGAAAGAAAGAAAGAAAAAGAAACAGTTTTTCACAGAACGATTCACTATTTCTTATTCAATTAAATTCTGTTCTCACTTCGCGACAAGGTAAAAATACATAAAAACTCAAAATATCTATATTAAAAATTATGAAGTAAATCTTAAAGACTTATTTCCTCGAATAAATTCCAGAATGGATTAAGCATGATTTAATTCGCAATAATAAAAGAAGAATAAAAGAGGTTATCTTTGTTGTTGCGAAGCTTAGTTTCTTCAGACTAGCAACAAATTCACTATTCTGCTAAGTCTGAAATGTAAACAGGCCACTATGACCAAGATAATTAGGCTTAGTCGCACTTAAACAACTTTTAAATTGCTGATAATTTTGCAGTTATAACATGCAGGTTAACTAAAGGCATAAAAACCTTACCGAAAGATAAGAACATAATTCAATCATTTTTAAGCAAAAAATACACAATTTACAAACATATAAGAATAAAGAAACTGAGCTCACTGAGCCGAGTAACAAAGTGGATATATATATATATATACATATATTTATATACTTTTGGTGCGGCCGATTGCAACCAAAATGCGAGGTGCACACCTACATGTTATAGCAGTCTTATATACAAAATTTCAGCGTCCTGACGATAGTCGTTTCTGAATTATGCGAGATGCATACTTACATATGTACGTACGCACAGGCACTATGGAAAAATCTCTTCAGAATTCATTTTAAATCAGTTTTATAATTGGAAAAAGAGTTCTTTATTCTTTACGGTCAGATATCACGCAAAAACATCGTTAAATTGTATTCGATAGCGGTCAAAATGGATATTTTCGTTGAAATATGATACCCGAAATGTTTCGTGAAAACAATGCAAAAAATTTAAAAAGATCGCTTGGTAAAGTTCAACGTTTTGAAGAACTGCCTAAGGCATCATTATTTTTACATTCTTTTTGCCTTTTAATGTATGTTCTAGTAACATTAAAAAGGTTTGCAACATTAAGTATGTTAATTAAAAGCTGAATTATGAAACTCTCAAAATGTAATCATTAAGGATTCATATTTGGATTATCTGGATTAAGAAAAATTGACAAAACGAATCCGGAGAACGAAATAAACTTTCGGTAAAAGCCTAATTTTTATACGAATTTTGTACGAATGAATTAAGAATTCTGCTTGATTCGGATTCAAAAAGTTTTTGTTATAAAAAAGCAGCTTCATAATTCAAGAACTGTAATATGCATTAAAGGTGCGAGATTTAAGTTTAAGAAAACTGGCAAGTTATTTTTGAACATACTCATTTTTAATTATTTTTATTTGCAAATCTGGAATTTAATATTAACAAACTTAACTTCTCAGAGTACGAATATCTTAAAAGAAATCTGAAAACGTGCTACACAATGTTAATAAGGACACATATGAATTTGTTTTGAAAATTATCTGGGTAGATAAAAACTGAACATGATTTTAAGAAATTTCCAGTTTTAATTTTGCTAATTAGTACAAACTTTATAAAAAATATCTATTAAATAATAAAAGAATTGAAAAAAGTTTTTTTTTCCTCTCACCCTCTTCTTTATCTTATCCCAAACCGGCTTGTTGGGGGGAAAAGTATTTAAAAAAAAGTTTCCTAAAATAAATTTAGTCAAAAATTCTAGAAATAAACTCAGATAATATTCAGACGTTTAGAACATACTGTTAATATTTAACAAAAATATGTAAATAACAGAATATTTAATATTTAGTTCGATGCACTTCAGCATGCACAAAATCATTCTTTACAAGTCATGTGCATTGATTCAAGTAATATTTTTTGTTTAAAAATATTGGATTTTGTTTCACGCCTCCGCCAAAATTACTTTCAGTTTAGCTCTTTTAAAGATATATCACGTTTCTTCATTTTTTTTCTAGTTTATTTCATGAATTTTAGATAGGTTTTAAGTTCTTAGAATATGAAGGAACTTTGGAGTAGTCATTTAATAATACATTAGACATTATTAATACATAGACATTTATACACAATTAATAATACTTTGAAACATACATTTAGACATTCATAAGACATTTAGAAACGCAATTTTAGAATAATTATCCTGATAGATCTTAAATGCATTTTACATCCCAAATTTGTGCGCAGTTGTTTTCAGGTTTTCATTCAGAATTTTTACATTTTTTTCTAATTCATAGTGTTTCTTATAAAAAAACTGAATTCTCCATAAAGATGTAGCAGAACATCACCATTCTGATTTGATCTCCATGTTTAAAAACAGGCAACAGGGATTTTTCGGATTAAATTCTCCGTTCTGGGGTTTCATTCTAGGGTTCTATAGGCAATATTTCGTCGATCTATTCTCCTGCATATATTACATAATACCAGCATGATACATTTTTTATCACATATTTTGCAAACGCCAGGCGAAACATCTTCTCCCCTTAGATAAATTTATGATGGGATTTTTAAGGGGTTCCTTTTTGCTATTCAGCCGTTGAATCATTAAGCCATGGTGTCTCTTCAAATCGTTTTCCTAATTCAGTTTCACTAAGCCTTGGGTTTTGATTTACTTCCATATAATAAACCTCAGATTGTGCAATGCAAACATTCCACTAATAATGGTCCTCTAGCTGAAATGCATGCTTGACGACGATGAGGCAAGCTAGCAATAGTGTCTTTGATCGCTTGTTGTTGCAGTACTGCCGATTCCTGTACTAATGCATGTCAGAGCTCGTGCAATGTGCCTAGCTGCACAGTGCGACCTGATATCCATCGTCCCAACGAGTCCCACACATGCTCTACGGCAGTGATTTTCGAAGTTGCTGCCCCCTAAGGAGCGAAACATTGTCAAAAAGATGGTGGTGGATGATTCTCCATCACCAGGATTTGCCAATTGGGTCCCCTAATCCTCAGTCGCCCTTTAAAAGGAGGAGTACATAAGGTGTTTCTTCCGCCTTCTTCGCATGCCTTCGCGGTGTAGTGGTCAGCACATCGGCGCGTATTTGAGAGGTCCGCGGTTCGAATCCCGGAGAGGGCATTGTTCATTTTCACGTCTCCTGCTTTAAAAAAAAAAAAAAAAAAACCTAATGGCTCTACAACCTTAAAAGAGTTTTTAATGTTAGACTAACGACTAACTGAGTTACTGCAGGTGGATAATAGATTTCAGAACCGTTTCAGAGAGAAAAATCATTGTCTTGTCTTACAAACAGTTTTGTTATTGCAGTATAGCAAGGAAATCTAACTTTTGTACAGTTAAACTATCATTGCTGTTTGAAATCTATGTAAAAAGGACGTCTGTCTAAACTGATTGTCCCGCCCCCAATAAAATTATACATAAAAATAAATGTTATGTGAGCACAAGGGATATGATACTCCGATCTCGGTTACAATGAATTGCCGGATTATAGGCACGGTTAAGTTTAAATTAAATTACTATAATTAAAGTATATAAACTAAAACTTAATAAATCGTGAAGGTGACAAAAGCAGAATCGTAGTAAAGTATGAATATTAAATTATGGTCTAACAGTAAAATTATTGCATATATGTAATATTTCCTTAATAAATTCTTTATATGAGACTTTACAGTATCTTTAATAAATAACAAGCAGCCTTCTATCTCGATCAGAATTTAAAGTCAAAATAGATTTAAGACATAAGAAATCTTTCCAAAGTACGAGCCATAATGAAGGTATCATAAAAATTATAAATCCTACCAGCCATTTTATTATTAAAGTATATCTAAAACCCTTTTAAAGCGAACATAACTGCGTTTGCTATAAAGTTCCACAGCACAATAAAGGTAAGTAAAATAGAATTAATTTCAGAAAATGTATAAATGCATAAAACATACAACCACTGACTTTAAAGAATAATTTTGAAATTGGAAAAGAACTCAAAAGTAACATGGATTGAAAAATAAAAATAAATTTGAAGAAAAGAAAAAATCGGTCTTCGTTCATTAGCTGTGGTAACAGCAAAATTAACTCATTAAACGGGAAATTAAAGCATATCTAAAACCACCATGCTCTCTCAAATTCTCAGATCTCAAAATTTCAATCTAGAATAAAGCATAGATATAGAAATAATAGCATAAAAACAACAGAAAAATAGAATTTTTTCAAACTTTGTCTGCACATGACAAAATTGTTAGCCCATCCTAGTTTTAAGAGTAAAACCTCAAAATCATTCAGAAATAAGATTTAAAATTAATCAGATTAAAGATAATACAAGATAACCTTTTTCTTTTTTCTGAGAAATAACACAAAATTATTCTTAGAAGCATAAAAGAAAAGCAAATAAGTTGTAAAGAGCAATGGAAAGTTAAACTCTAGGTATCTAACAATGTAATGATTGTCATTTGAATCCATTTATTAATAAAGTAAATTTTCAAATTTATGTTGAATAATTTCATTAAGTTATAAAGAGTTACTACTTTATTATTCCGCAACCAAATTTGTGCAAAAATGAAAATGAAATAAAATTTAGATACTTAAAATTAGATAATTGGAAATTGAGATATTTATATCTTCCTAATCTTTAAATGTAGATATTAAGAAATGCTGTGAATTTTCTGATTTTTTTCGGTTATTTTCCAAGTAAAAGAAATCAGATAGTGAGAAGGGGCATCGCATAAAATTTGCTTACATTTGGCAACTATAAAAGTACATAAACTCTTTCCAAAATAAGTAGTTAACACATATTCCAGGACACTAGATTCCATTTTGTAAAGGGAGAGTGATAAAAATGGCTCAACATAACTGAAAATCCCGAAGGTAATAGGAATGAAGTAGTATATATATTTAATATTATGCACTCAATCGTAGCACAACGTACTCACCACTTTCCATATACTATCCAAGATTTCATTAAATTTTATTTCAACGGCATTATCACTTCTATACGCGTGCCATTCTTCTAAAGGGAAATCCTCTCTGACAGAGCAGCAGCATGTATGGCATTCGTCTGTAGCATCCACACGGTCATCCAAAGGAAATTGCAGTAATCGCAAGACACCTGCATCTGCTTTTGTAGCAGTTTCCGAATTCCCCTTCCATCCATGGCTGACGGTTCCAGCCCGAGGGCCCCATCCAAGCTCCGGGTGGCTGGTGATGTTATGAGATGCGTAAGTGTCTTCTCTACGTTGCAAAAGCAGTTTCATCCAGTAGGTGTGTGACGTCAGAGACCTGTTCTTGAAGCCGCGCTTCGCATCAGAAGGATAAATAAGAAATTTTATTTATTTATTTATTTATTTGAGTTCGCCATAGTTTCACTGTACGGTATGATATACGAAACGCGTTCCCCTTCATATGGGATAATTTTCCTCGCTTCTTCTGATTTCATATCTGCGTATGATTACATGAGAAAGATAAGGGTTTATTGTCAAATTATTGCTGCAAGATCTTCAACTGATACAAGTTTAAGTAGCCGTGAATTCTTAACGATTGTTATTATTATTATTTTTTTTTACATCTTCTTTGCCTTAGTAATATAAAAGCAATATTACTCTTATTATTCGATTCATAAATATTCATCAATAACACTGGCAGTGTAGCGTTGAAATTTTACGAAAAAAATAACTTTCCTTGTGATGCGACATGAAGGGAAATGACACTATATGTATGTAAGATAAAAAAAATATGTAAATCAAAATTATAATTTAAACTAATGGTAACCCCGTAATTCCCCCTCTGCATTCTAAAAATGGTAATAACTTTGCTGGACTGTGTCATTTCTAGATTGGTTTATCTTGCATGGTTTGCGTAACGCAGACGACGTAACTAATTCGGAACCTAAACTCACAATTTAGAGAACTGAAACCTTTCTAACCTAAACCCAAACCTTCGTGAGCCCCATATTGAATAAATGCTCACTTTTAACTTCAGCTGTCCTGTAGTCAAGATGCTGCTTCGCTTCGTTTGCTTTTGTCGTGCTGCTAACTATGCCATTATCTAAAATGTGATAGTCTATACCGGGAGTCTGTAACCTTGTAGCTGTGGTGTACCAAACCAATCTACCAATATGATTCAGTGTGCCGCACAGTAGGAAATATTTGAAACAATTTGATTCCCGCAACCATGCATGCAGAGTTAGGAAATAGAAGTCAAGAATGCAGATTTAGAGTTATATTATATATTGATCATCCATCATTTAAATGTATTTATTTATTAATATAAAAGAAACAAAATGAAACAACTATTTCATCAATATAAATAAAAAATTTAAATTATACGTATATTATGCATTATGTATACATATATTATGCATGCGACATAACACACATACAACATGATTTTTTTTTACGTACGAATATATATCCATTCGTCCAAGAGTTTTGAAAACTGGGAATATCAGGCTTTCTTTTTTAGTGGCCATTTAATTAAATATGTAGGTATGAATTGTCACAATAATTAAGCAAACAAAATACAAGCTTTCACAATAAAACTGAGAACTTGTCATAAAGTAACCTATACCGCATGACATGCATCGACTCGGTAATCCTGCAGCGGCGCGACGAACCGAATGAAAGGCGTGAAAATGCTGCGGCGGTGAGGTGGGTCGGTGCAGCGAGCAGAGACCACAGACAGGGCGATATATCTTTATGTGATAACTTTGTAGAGTGGTGTACAGTGCAACTGTGCGCCAAATCTAGCATAGGTTGCCAACGCCTGCTATGTATAAACGTGGGGGTTGCGAACTGTGCCCGCGATCATGGGTGATGAAAAATATATTTTGATAAATAGTTCGTATCCAACAATAAAAGATATATTCAATTAAGCCACATCTGTTTACAAGTCTTTCCTTCGAGTGTCATTCTAACTACACAGTAAAGTCTCCCCAGGACACAACGCAGAGAATCATTGTTAGTCTGCTGCAACTTACTCCAAGTAATGTATACATTTATAGAAATTTTGCATAATTTTCTATAAAAAATTATATAAAACTGTCTTGTAAATGTACTTAACTTTTTAAATAAAAAAAAAATTATTTTTATTTTATTTTATTTTGCATTATTGCCGCCAGCTGTTGCTGCTACCGGCGCAAAATTGGATTAGGTTTTGAACTACTTTGTACTGTGTATTTATTTATTTTATATATATACACATATATTGCTACGTGCGTACGGGTTCGTGATGGATTGAATGCACACAAAACCGATGATAGCTTGATAAAATTTATTTTCCCAAAAGTTTATTTTCTAGCATTTTTCAGAAAAGTACTCACACAACTACTAGCACAATCAGTAGTTTGCACTTCAAATTATTAAGAATTTTAAACACAGTGCAATGCACAATACATCTAAAGAGCGAAGCTCTTGCAAAGATCTCTCACGAACTCAACTCAATAATCCGAACTAAAAACTGAGAAATTATGTTCTTTCCGGTCTATATAGCTTTCCTTATGTAGCCGAAAAATTTCCAGTACCTACATTTTCTCGATATTGCTGGCATATACAGTTACATATAAGATTCAGATAAAGTACAATTATGCAGAGATCGAACCCAAATGTTGCCAAATGGTAGCCAAGTTTGGGGCTAATTTTGACGATTTCCGGCCAAATTTGGCGACAAAAATTAGTTACCAAAACCTTCGTCAGCTTGGTGTAGCAATATAGCCTTTTACCTCAATGTTAAATGGACCTGCACCAGAAATCTTACTTTTCTGGTGGGCTTTTGATTTCTCGAGGCATTTCATTATGCAACATATGCTAAAATTTACTTATAACGTCATTAAAATTACTTATGTATATACAAAATTTGAAACATTGCCCTCTTTCCAAGGACTGCGCGACACCAGCAGTACAATCCCTGGACAGGAAGTCATACTTATAACTAAGGAAAATAAAGGCAATACTAAAATAATAATTTCAATATGTAACATACAGGAAATCAAATACACAATCAATGCATGAATTTACAAAGTGATATACACATAGGACCATTGTCCTATGTATACTATTTATATCATAGGCACGATGGGGACTACGTACGAAAGCCATAGTAGCCTATCGTCATGAATGACTTTAGGCTTAGAACTGATGACTAACAGATTCGAACTACGACGTCTTTCAGCCTGTTTACGACTATGTAAGGAACATTCCATGGGGACTGACTGTAGTTTAGGAGAAATTCTTTTCCATCAAATTGCATTCCATAACCATGTATGGTTATCTTCGTTCAATCGACGCCCTGTAACTCTCGTGTCGTATAGAGCTTCATTTTTTCAATCGCCAAATTGACTCGCTGTAGTACAAAACTGAGCATCACTTCAAACCATGCGAGATCTTGAATGTACCCCTCAGGTAATGGGGGCGCATTCGGAGGGCGACTAAACAAGAAATTACAAGTCAGACGAACGTCACGACCGAAGAGTATTTGTGATGGGGAATAACCTGTAGTTTCGTAGACAGCCCTACAATAGGCTAGTAAGAATAGTAGAAGTAACACATGATCCCAGTCTTGTTGGTTTCTCGAAACCATGAGCGAGAGGTTATTAAAGATGGCTGGATTAAATCTCTCTACCATGCCGTCTGTCTGCGGATGTAAAGATGTTATTTGGATTTTGTCTATGCCGATTAGTTTACAGAGTTCTTTAAAACCGAGATAAAAAATTCCTTGATCGGTATGTAGTTGAAGAGGCATTCAGACTTGGAAATCCGGTGCTCCGTGACAAATTTTTATTTAAAACTTGAATACTCTTCAGGCCGCTTTGAAAAGAAATCAATGACAACAAGGACATATTTGTTGCCAACAGCAGTTCGTGGCAGAGGTCCCAAGATATCGAAATAGCACGCTCCTACATTGCAATGTTTCAGCGTCCCTCAACTTTTTTTGTAAAAATAATAAGCTTTTTCAGAAATTTCCGAAAATTGTAAGGTTTTTCAGAAATTTCAATCAGTTTCTTCGGCCATCTCCGGCCTCAACAGCCATCGCAAGATTGGCACCACTTTTGCACGTCAGCCCTTGCATGAAGCCTCCAGTAGAAGCGCTCTCGAACTGAACTCTATGCGGTCTTCATTATTCCGAAGTGGCCTCCTCTTGTACTGTAATTCTTTAAAGATTTCCGGGATCTTAGAAGTATTAGCTATCATCGAAATGCTTTTCCATCACCCGATTAAAAATTCCTGTACAAGATGCCGGTTCAGATATGGAGCAAGTTCTAGATAGCCCAATATTGTTTTGTCGTAGGATCGACATGTCCTGTCAGGTAGGTTTCTTATTTGAGACTTCATTAGATAAATTATGGATTTAATGTCGCTGTCTTCCAATTGGTCTTCACACCATGGGTCTGAGTCAGACATGGCGAATAATCGGATTAACGAGCTCGTACTTCGCTTAGATCCTGAAATAATTTCTGGGAAGAGTTTTCTAGACAGAGTATTGCTGCTTCCGTGTGACAGTCCTGTCCACTAACGGATAGCGATGTCATGTGTCTGCAGTTTCAGTAGCCAGGTCAAGGATGCATTATCTGTGTGGAGCAGGAATTTTCTGCTCAGAGGTAATGGTGGGAATGTTCTACGGCTTTAACTGTGGCGAGCAACTCTTTGCTGTTGACACAGAAATTCCTCTCTAGTTTAGATAGACATTTTCTCCAATATGCTAAGACACGTTCTTGACCGTTTATTTCTGGGGACAAAAAGGCACCGACATTCTCATTGTTCGCATCCGTTTCAAGAATAAATACTTTGTCGAGCTGAGGATGCGTCAAGTTCGATGCGGATGCTAAAGCTTCCTTCAGTTTATTAAATGCATCCTCTCATCTTTGGTCTGTAAGAACTTTTGCTTGCTCTCTCTGTTTGTGAAGGGGTTTTGTGATGGAAGAAAGGTCGTCACAAATCTCCATTTTTAACTGCCGACACTTTTTCTGGATCTGTACACACACCTTCGGCGTAAATGACATGCCAGACGTAAGTCACTTCTTGTCCGAATAATTTACATTTGACAGGACATAGCTTTGGACTGGTTCCTTCAATTTCTGAAGCCTGTTCCTGACATTTTCTAAATGCTCTTTAAAACTCCTCCAGATGATAATGGTGTCATCCAGGTATATCAGACAAGCTTCGTGAGAAAGGCTTGTCAGTAGGGTCTCCATGAGGCGTCCAAATGTTGCCCGTGGTTTACATAATCCAAACGGCATCACCTTGAACTGTCAAATTCTTTATCAGGTGGTAAATGTCATCTTTTCTCACTCATCATGGTGCACCTCTACCAGCCAATATCCACTTTTTAAATGAAGCATCAGAAACCACTTAGTTCCAGAAATAATGTCTATACTGTCGTCAGTATAAGAAGAGGGTAGCTGTCTTTCTTTGCGATGTCGATCAACCGGCAATAATCAACGCAAAGTGTAATTGAACCATCCCTCTTTTTGACCAGGGCGGAGGAAGAGGCTCAAGAATTTGCTGAAGGCTCGATAATGTGGATTTCGTGTGTGTTCTTTAGAAGTTTTCCTACCTATTCTTGTTTTGCAAATTATAGACATCTTGGATGTAGCTTTATTAATGAATGATATTCCGTATAAATTCTATGCTTATTTATTATGCTCAAGTTATTTAGGTTTCTTGTAGCCAGATATGTATCTAAATTTCTACTACAACGTTAATGTTTTGAATAAATTTGTGTTTCGCGGGAGCAGATACTACGCGTCCTTTTTCGGTACAATACATGGGTAAGTCAACATTCATCTTTTATCGAATTTTGTGTTATTAAGGCACGCCAGTATCAGATCTTAATATTCTCTTCATTCAGGATTATTGCGGTAGCAGTGAAGAATTATAATTAAAATATCGATATCTCTAAAATTCCCTAACATTTTGGTAACGTGACTTCTAAATTTTTACAACAGTATGTCTTCAGAGGCAGAATGCAGTTCATTATTTTTAATTACCGAAGAAAGATTGTATTCCTTAGAAAATCTAATCCGAATATGCGACTCTTTGAAATATCTGCCTATCTAAATATAATAGTAATAATGCTGTATGATGGTAGGCGGAACTTTCAGACGTGATGTTAACGTTTAACTTTTCATTGATGCCGTTTTTATCACCGGATATAGTCTGAAGGGTAACGCTGGCCGGCGCCGATATGAGTTTATTTTCCGCTTGTTGATACAGTTTTTTCGAATGTTGGTAACATTTGCTCCTGTATCGATGGTCATATTATAAAGTCATTAGAATATTTTGAAGCAGTGCACGTGAAAAATGTTCAATACCCTCGCCAGGATTCCGCGAACTCAAGCCCTGGGCCTCTCAACTACAGGTTAAGTATGCTTCCAATTACACCACAAGCATGAAGAAAGGAGGAAGTACTGCAAGGCTCTCCATTAATATGTCCCATGATAAAGAGTCCATTAGTGCATCATTCATTGCCATTTATTGCCACTATCATTCAAAGCGCTTTAAAAAGCGGCTTCTTATTATCTGCCCCGCGAGAAGGCACTAATTAATTTCCTTCTTCTTGCTGGGAGCTCTCTTAGCTTCTGTCTCCTGGGTTGTTCTGCAGTTCCTTTGTACATGGCTTTGAGCACCGCAGTTCCAGTACTTTAGCCTTGGTTTCTTTTCACCCCTCATCAGTATCAAGGCATTGACTTGGCTAGTTCAATCGTCTAGACAAGCAGCCGTTTGATATACTGGCTTCTGGACCTGAACAGCTCTGATTGGGAAGCGATCTCTACGAGTTGCTTGCTGAGCTGCCTCGAATTTCATGCGTACACTAAGAACTTTTTAGATCCTTGACAACCGCCATTCGCAGGGCTGTCTGTATCTCAGGTTCCGGGATGCCATCGATCAAGTATTGCAGGGATAGGAGTTTCCTTTTTTCTGTTGGGGAGTCCGAAAAGGCGAGATGAGACCGCCTTTGAACATTTGGAAAGCTCCTGGAGTCTTTGCCTGTGCTTCTGTTGGCGAGATTTTAACTGAAGCGTGATGTAGTCTTTTAAACACTTCTCGCCAAAGCGACTCTTCAAAGCGCCAGAGAAAACTTCGAAGTCTAGTCTCTGATTTTCGGGCAGAATGGTGATTTAAAATTTTTATTTCTTAATACACGTTTTTAAATACAAGAGCAGCAATTTTTACGTAGCGTAAATATTTAAAGTAGAGAAGTTGTGTAAAGATAATTTTGCAAACATTGAGCTGGAGAATTCACTATAAAAATTGGATCCATTCACAGAAACTACAGAATTATGATAGTCAGCTAATGGTTTCTAAAATTAATGAATTAGATCACTTATAATAATTTAGAAAATCAGAAACTTCCACTCTGAATATCATATTTATGATTATCATCCATTCTCCTTGTTGCTATATTTTTAATGTTATGTTAATATCAGCTCTTGGGACTCTTACTTAAGTTAAGATTTCAAGTAACATCGAATTTCACATTGATGGGAAAACGTATTCCATTAAATCAAAAACAGTCTGAAATTAAAAGTTAAAGATTAGAACTGAAGCATAATTGCGCAACTTTTACATAAAACTGCAAAATATTAATTATTTTTATTGCGGAATAATTAGGAAGGGTTCAAGAAAAATACAATACAACTCGCTAATTTATACAAATTAGATAGAAATATCTTCCCTCCATGACGAAAAATAAATGCTCATTATCGATATAAACATTTTATAATTGCGGATGGCGAGGAGGGCAAGAAACAAATGTAGTAACAGCGCAATTCCAGAAGTCATCAATACGTCACTTGGTTTGCCCATAAAGTAATCAGTATTGAAAGATATTATGTAAATTTAACTGTAGAGCATTTTTGAATGGCACTTATTACCCGCATACGTTGCAATTGCATCTATGTGAAGCTTTGTCAAGGAAATATATTCAGTTGACAGTGAATAGCAAGTCCTGATCTATATAAATTTACATTAACCGTATTGAAAATTTGTTAATGTTGTAGTTTTGCCATATATATTTTGAAAAGTTTTGTATTTCTGACAAAAATGAATATCACGAGTATTACTTTAAAAACATCTAATTTTTTTAAAAAATTATGTAATACCTTGAAAAAACGTTTGATGCAATATTGTTTGAGTCTATACATCAAGGAACTGTGATCAAATTATGCCTCGAAAATGTATAGCAAAATTTATTATGATAAGGACAATTAAAAATTAAGAATTATATATTATAATATGATATGCATTTGAGCAGTACTCAAGCGTACCTGAAGACGACGCATTTTAGGCATGGAAAGATTAAACATAAAAATATTTATATAAAAAGTATTTAATATATTTTTAGTCCAAAAGGATTTGAATTCAGAAGGACTATTACTTTCGTTTTGGCATTTTGGGTCGTTTTACTTTTCAATTTACTGCTTTTTTTTTTGACGTAGCTTTCTCTTAAAAAATCGCCTGCGTTGCACGGGAAAATAAAAAGGAATTTTAATTACATTCTAAATAAACAGCCAAATAAATGTGAAATTCGTAACAATATTCTCTAAAACTTTAACGAATTTTTCATTAACAAACTCAATGATTTCAAAGCCAGCAATACCAACGTTGTACAGAAAAACATTTTTATCTCCAGCGCGTGAGAGTGTGTACCGAAATTTCTAAAGATATGCTCAATTTAAAATTATTTTGCGATATTGCTGTTGAACTGAATTTTATGTTTTATGTGCGAAAAACATAGTATTTAATAAATAAAGGTAACACAAAAAATGTTAAGTAAACGCCACTTTGGACGTAATTAAAATCTAAAACCTTTTAGATTTTTTTTTTCATTTTTATGTTTAATAAGCGATTACCTTGCTAAAACTAAAAGATATAATATTTATTGATCGGTGATTGTAATATGATCCATAGAATCAGATGTTATGAATTTGAAAAATAAATGCTCAAAGGGTCCAAACATTGAAAATGAATTTAAATATTGTATGAATAATGATGTACAGGAAAAAGGGAACCTCAGCAGCTAAGAAACTACTTATGTAGCTAATTTTCGCA